>JARWCS010361819.1:0-10596 GCA_034783895.1 Geukensia demissa | reverse complement strand
ACAATGGATATCTTCCGACTGTCATGAATACAAATTCGTTCCTATACCGGTTGTGACTAACATCGATTGTGACTATACACCGGCTTTGACTACTGAGTAATACAACAGGTGCCACTAGTAGAGCAAAAGTTCCTTTCCTTCCGGAGCACCTTAACTCATCCTGATTTTTGTAGGGTTCATGTTACTCCAGCTTTAGTTTTCAGTGTAGTGTTGTGTGTTCTGTGTTTGTCGTTCGTTTCGTTTTATTGGCCATGGTCTTGTCTGTCTTCCGACTGAACGATTTCTGTCTGCCCCTTCGGTATCTTTGAATTCCTTTTATAATTTGTAGATCTATAGATTTAAATCATACATGATAACAAACAAAACATTTTCTGACTGTTGGATGGCTAAACATTACGATACAGAGTAGAAAATAATCTATAGGTCTTTAAATTAACAAAACGACTCCGGGATAATTGGTTGAAGGCTAATAATAACCAACTATCAGAAATCAAAGTTTACTTCCACAAATGATCCAATACGGAAATATATCCGTCTTCAATATCACATACCCACACATCCTCACACACACTGCAAATAAAATGAATTTATTTATGTATTTGTATTTAATAAACATAAAAACAGTTTATTATTTAGTACCTTTTCCATTTTAACTAGTTAGGATGATATTTGATTGTAAAGATAATCAGTTTTCAAAGTTTTTAAACATCTGAGAAATTAAACACTCCTTGACAACGTTGGTTGACTGACGAGTAACAAAAGGAGATGGGCTGATTACCAGTCTGGAGCATCTGAGATAGCAGTTGCTTTCGTATGTTGCTCGAAGTTTCGATTCCTATACAGAGTTTTGTTTAGTTTTGTGTGTGTCTACCCATACATTACTTTTAATATCATCCGACTTTAGCATTCCCCTCTGCCCCTAGGTATCTTTTCATTGTTGTTAATATGATAAGGATTTCCCATTTTACCATGGCAAATATAGAAAGTTTGGGTGTCTCAATTAAAATCGACATAATTTTTATACTTTTCCAAAAATAACCTATATTGTCCTATTCCAAAAATTATAATCAAATGTCTGTGTCACGGATCTCGTTTTCAAACAACGGGTTGTGCAAAATTCTCCATTTTCGGTTCATTATATTTGGGAAAAAATGCCATTATATTGCTGCGTTCACACGGACATATAATTCGCATTCAATTCGCATTCAATACGCATTAAAAACTAGTTACGCGTTCACACGTCAATGAAATCCTAATGCGAATTAATTTGAATTGAAATAATGCGCATTATCCAATTCGCATTAAGGATACGTTTTCAATAATGCGAATTGGATAATTCAAATTCAATGCGCATTCTAGTTCCGTGTGAACAGACAATTTCGATGAAAGCGAATTGAAACAAGGGTGCGAATTAATAAAATATATTTAAAAAAAATGATATGTATAGGTCTATATAAGACACAGGAAACTCGGAATATAACGCCATACAATCCATGACGTAATATTTTCATGACGTCACTGTTTTAGAACATCAACGCTGTTGAAAATAATTAAAAAGAAAATAAAAAGAAAAAAATACCACAATGACGTTTTTATCTGAATGCGAATTCAACGTTATTTATGTGTAAACGGAAAGCTAATTTCAATGCGAATTTCAATTCGCACAGAATGTGTTTGAAATTAACGTGTGAACGCAAATGAAGTTTTGAATGCGCATTGACTTGATTCGAAGTCCATAATTCGAATTGAACTCATTAATTGTGAACGCACCATATAAGTAATTTAAATAGATAAATCCAGGTTTAATTTTTTTACAAGTGTTTTCTTTCTAGAATTAATATTTGCAATCATAGAAAGTCAATACAACCAGTCTGCGATCCAAGATGGCGGAAGACACCCGAATCTCCTGAAATTTGAATGGCGGAAGACACCCAAATCTCCTGAAATTTGAATCATGATAATCAAGAAAGTTAAAATCATCATTTCCTCTAAAAGCATGTATACAAAAGGAATTGTGTCTTCCTAATCATATGGTTTCATATTTAAAACAATAAAATAATGAATTAGAAGACATTCTTGACGCATAGAGCTAAAAATATTGAATAACATATACATTTGTACATTGCAATTTAGGGCATTCAATGGCACTCACGTTGTCTACCGATGCAATAAAGACACTATGTTTGACGCCAGTCAAAAATTTCGCGTAATGTACATAAGTGATTGGGGTGAGTATTATTTAAAGAAGTTTTATTAAAAAGAGATATAAAGCAGAGATATTTCTTGTTTAACTTAAGCAAAGTCCTTCAAAAGATTTTCTTTTCGATTATGTTTCGTGTATTATTTGAAAGTGTTGATTTGATCTTTCTATTGCTTAAACCCACAGCTGTATTGATGAAGGAAAAGAAACAGTAACCAATATGCTAAATTTTTATTCAGTAACAATTATTTAGAACGTATTATCTAAAAAAAAGGAAACATCTATATACATCTAAATAGTTCATGATAGAAAAATACTTTTGAAGAGTTGTTGTTTTTGAAATATTTACTTTATCCTTATTTTTATAATACAAAATTTTGTGTTCAATATCACTATGCATCTATATAAGTAGTGAACACAAATAATACCTGTAATTACCACTCATATTAATGAATATTGTCCCGACTAGAATAATATACTGCACGAACTTCCAAGTGTAATTAATATTGTACGAGGGATAATATTCATCATGTCTCGTGCAATAACACTTTTACTGTATGGCAAACCTATAAAATGCTAAAAACATCAATTGTCAACTTTAATTATGTCTATTTTTTCATAGCAATATGGCACAGGTTGCAATATCGTAGAATATTGCACGCTAATGTTTGGTTACGCTTTTCTTGGAATTTAACGTTGCTATACAATAAAAAACTCTCTACTTTTAATACTTCTTTTACTTTATTCAAGCACATATAAAGGAGAATATTTTGCACTGTAGTTTGTAAATCTATGAAAATTATTGTTCCAAGATTTCTCTTGAAGAACGTCCATTTTAATGGCATTATCGATATTGAAAGATAAATCTTAATGCAGAAGTGAAGGTGATATAAAAATTTTTGTCTTGTTTTGAAATTTGTTTGAATTCTTAAAACTATTCACAGTCTTTCTTGAGGGCAACCCTACAATATGTGATGTATGTAATGGTAATTTGAGCACTTTATATCCTTTAAGAGGTAAGTGTTTAAATTAAAAAATTACGTAAAATAAGTTAAAAGATAAAACTATGGAAATTGCAGAGATTTTTGTGTACTTGTCCCTACCGCTGGATTTCGCTACCTATTTCGGTTTGTTTGGATTTAAGAACTTTCGTCCTATATTTTGATCTCGAACTCGGTTTTAGTTTTAATGTATTTTATGAGAGTTACGCCTTGTACATTTAGGACATCAAAATTTACCATATTAATTCGTCATTTATTTGGTTGACTAGTATTTTGATCGTTAAGATACCTGTATTGCAAAGTACGTGTAATGGATTTACATGACTTACTTTGGCGAAGAAAGTTATAAAAATTAAGCCTAATATGAAAATAAAAAGATATTGGGTAAATGTCAGAGAGACTGCAGTCCAAACACATAACGCAACATAGAAAATTTTAAAATGTAAAGGTCTCCACATGGCCTTCAATAAGGGTGGGAGACCACTTCTTATGAAAAGCTCTAGATTGCCCCAAATAAAAAAAAATGTATATATAAAAAAATACTGCTCCTACTTCATATTATAAAAAATTTACATGTAACAAAACACCAACAAAAAGACAAAAATATTACCACAATTTCTGACTTTAAACAGGCAAATGAGAATGATGATTAGGTAAAATTAGCTACCTGGGATCACAACCCTCCACCAATAAGGAAAAGGAAAAGGGAAAATCAAAGAAAACAGAAACAGTAACAGACGAACCGTAAAACTCAGACAGAAATTCACCCAATTGGCTACATATAGATTTTACCTTTTTTGTATTTACATCGTCACTGGACAATCATGTCAGCTGAGAAATTGCCATCATGCTGTCATGATTTCAAATTTCTTTATTTCAATCTATGTTTAGCCACCTGTTCAATAACAAACTAAGATTCCTTACGTTTGATTTTTCGAGCACTTGTTGTGAATATTGTCTTTGTGAGAAGGTTAAATGTTTGGTCACTCTTCTTTTTTGGGTGTCCTATAGCCAAAAAATATTGTTGTCTATATTTTTAAACCTGCTTTCATTGGCACTGACGTTAACAAGAACATTGCTATTCTTCATAAATATAATTCGACATCCATACCATCTTCTACGATAATCACTTGATTTGATTTATACTCGTGATTTTAGACTATATGACTTCGTCATCCAGTAAAGCTTTCTGAGCTTGCTTTCTGTTGAAATCCAGCAATTTAACTGCGATACCTCTTTGGTGTTTTCTTTTATTTTGATGTTTTAACTGTTTGGATACTTTTCTGAGTAAACTCTTTCTGTTGACTTTTACAGTATGTCTTTAATATGTTTTTCCATTTTTACATTTGACCGTTAGTAAAGGGGAGGGTTTGAATCCTAAAAGACTAATGTAACCCAGCCGAATGTTACACGCACCTGTTCCAAGTCGGGAGTAGTTGCCATTGGATTTTTATCGCGATATTTTTATTACTGCACTTACATCATTATCTTTATAAATATTGGGATCATTCGTCTGTAACATTTACATTTAATTTCATTAGTCGTATGGTTAAGATTGATTGATTGATTGTTTGTTTGTTTGATTGGGGATTAACGTCCAGAAGGCAATATGTCAGCCATATTCATGACGGGAATAAGTTAACTAACAATAAATCAATATCTCACTTGTAAGCAAAGCCCGGTAAGGAAGGCATTTCAAGTGTAGCTGGAAACATTACGGATTTGATAAGGTGAGATAATTGAGTCTTGTAACTGGTCGACTACTGACCAGCCAAAATTTTTCATGCATATTCACAAGTGCATTGTGTTGTGAATAAACCCCTCTTCGTACGAGACCAACTTAGATCGTACGAGATCGATTAGGTGGATTTTATGGCGAAAACTATATAACAAGGCAATCGTGTGCATGAAAAAAAATCTCCCCTACGATTTTTTCTAATTCATAGCCGACCATTTATTGCTCTTGTTCATAAATGATGCATTCTTAGAAGACAAGCAGCACATTTCGGTATGACCCCGATGATATCACAAACCTTCTTCGACACTCAAGGTCAGACCATTGCATAACCCTGGCAGCCTAAGCCGAATGGGTATTACTGCCTAAAGTAGTACTACAATTAAATACAGATCACAGGTTATGTGAGCATTTTTCATCAGTTGGCGTACGTAAATTTTTTTACATTTTCATCTTCTTCTCTGACACCGCTTGGCAAAATGAATTAATATTAAATGTGGACCATCTATAAAAGGTCCTTAATAATTTGTCACCATTTTGTCCTGTTCCGATTGGACAAACGACATGGCCGTCATAGATGATTGTTATTTCTGAAATGACGAAACATAAAAAAAATTCCTCTGAAACAATTTTGCCGACAGGAAGCATCAATGCAAGATCTTTTCTAAAATAAAACAACAGTAATGGCTACTAGTTTGTTTAAGAAATAGACCCATGTCAGAGGAGCAACGCAGGCTCAGTTTACTGGGCGTCTAATTAAAACGACACTTAAGAGGTCTTCTTATAATTTACATGCATATCCTATTGGTACCCATCAAGAGAAATGAGTGCTTTAGCACCTATTTCTTTTAAATGTACATGGACAATTGAAAAACGTTTACAATTATTGACAGGGAATAAAACTACAATCAGTACACCAAGGTCACGAAATCTGAAGAAGCCTAGAATGCTCTTATTTTAATCTTGAAATTTGTCTTTATAAAAATAAAAACTGAACATAGAACGATTGATTGTTTTTATAATTGTCTATGATCATATTGCATTTGCTATACCTTTTTGGAACATCTTGTCTGTATTCTATTAAAAAAATAAGTACAAATTTTATTTTGTAATGAGTCATGATCTTTATTTGATATTTTTTCAGATATAACAGTTGGTAAGAAAATTTAAAAATAGCTCTAACATTTCTTGTAGTAAAGCATATCTTTATTATATTGTGAGATAATTATAAGACAAAAGGACCGGTTATAGTTTTTTTTAACTTAAGGGGTAGTCCGAATAATTATGTCGGTTACTTGTATGAATATTGGTCCCCGGTTTGTTCTTGCTATTCATAGCGTATATTAACTGACTCTTTTTTACTTATTTTATGTAGTCAACAGTCTTATTAATTGCATTCTCTTCATAGGCGTAGGACTGGTATTGAAATACGAGGCGGGATCAAACTTTTATTTATGACAGGCAAAAAACAAAAAACAAAAAAACACAAATATACAAATAAATAAAAAAAAATGGGCACAGACAAGATTCTGAGCCCGAAATTATTTTTGTGTCTGTAAGCCGACAAAAATGAAAATATTTTAAATAATTTTCACAGTAAGTGTGGGAAACATAGCTTTGTCCCCATGCCTTCTGCTCCTACGCCTCCACCAAAGCTTTTTCAAGTTTGTGAATCAAAAGTACCCTTTCCTTAGTTAGAGTTTTCTCAAAACCTTTGTACAAAAAGTTGGAGACGAATTGAAATTGTGCTTGTTGGAAACCTTATTAACGGAAATACACTTGAACCAAAAAAGCATGTTCCGTCAAACGACGACAGCTGTATTTTATGAACTCTAAATTTTTGTAACTTAAAATTCTTACATTATAAATATGTACGTAAATTTCATAAAATATGTACGGATTATTGTTAATCGAATACTAAATCTGTGCATTATTCACATTGAAAATAGTAACATCATCCTAATATCCCTTTGATAAATATAATCAATTTTGAATGTAATCAATTAATCTTTTTCAGAATGTGGAATAAGTAAGTGTTATTGTTGTTTTCTGACTATTTGTGGGGAATGGAGTTATATTGCGGTGCTTCTCAGCCGTGGAAAATTTTGCAATCGTACAATCCTGTGACAATATTCATGGTTAATCTCATAAAATTAATTTGCCAAGTGAATTCTTAAGGTTGTTAGAGTATTTCGTTCAAGTGGTTAAGTGGTTACCCTTTTCATCGTAAAGTTTTCCTCCATTATTCGAAACGTTGACTTTATGTGCAAATTCACAAACTGACGGTCAAACAGCGTTAACTAAGGGAAGTGAAAATTTTCATAATGTAGTTAATTGTTTAATTGACAGTGGTTCGGTTATTGAAATATTTTTGTGAAAAACAAAAGTTTGTCCAAATTCATTTTGTTTGTTTGTTAGAACCAGTTTCATGAGTATATATGTTCCGAATTATCTGTCTAGTCTGTTTATTTTCATAATGTTTTCCTGCGTACAAAACCAGGCAAATCTGTGATCAAATTATCATTTTTTTTCCAACGGATAGTGTCAATTTGGGAAAAAACTGCTTGCTGAACAAGAAAGCTAGAGGAACGAATGATCAATATAGAATACATAAAAGTATCTTTAACAACGACATAAATGGACATATGGATAACATCAAACAGAAAACCCTCAAAATAAAATCAAAATAAATAAACGACACGTTGTTAAAACCTAGAGGATTTTTTGCACATGCTTCACAACTCTGAAAAGTCATAGAAATTACACTGTACAGGGAACGATTCATTTATTTTAAAAATACCAAGGGAAAAGGGGAATTGTTGAAAAGTCACCACCTCTAAGTTTTTGTGCTTTTTTTCTTATAGCACGTACTATATTTTGTGCTTTTTTTTCTTATAACACGTACATGATTTTTACTTTTTTTCTTATAAACTAGAAGATTTTGTGTTCAGATTACAATGTAACTGCACAACGCATTATGAGTTATTGTGACAATATTTGTAATTTGAAAAAAAAATTGAAAAAATGACCCAAGCAATTATAATAAAATGCAACGCATTTATTAATGTATAACAAAAATGTTTTTCACCAAAAATATTATTGTTAGAATGTCAAGTCTAAAAACATCGTCCTTTTTTAACGAGAACCGTACCCTGGGTATCTTTATACTGAAAACTTCAATTACCAGAAAAGATTCCGACATGAATATATCTTATTTGACAGTCTTGTCGTGGTGTGTTGTTTAAATCTGCACCTAATTTTAAAATGCTAGAGGATCACCCAGTGAGCCTTAATATATAAATAATTCTTCACACAAATAGATTTTTGAACATGAAGTAGATTTTTCGGAAAAATATCTTGCAGTAGAATGTTTTTATACTAATGCCATTGTAGTTATCTAAACAGTGAACAGAAAATAAAAACTTAGACATGCCATTCAAACACTTTAAGTTTGAAAGGTGTAACCAAATATGTTGCACAAAGTTAAGGTTTAAAATGGTTTGATTATTATATTGTTGGTACAAAAATATAAATATCGTCTTAGTTATAATGTTTGTTGGTATGTTTTAAGATTTATTTTGAAGCCTGTTACACTTTGTTGATATGTTTTAAGATTTATTTTGAAGCCTGTTACACTTTGTTGATATATTTTGAGATTTATTTTGAAGCCTGTTACACTTTTAATTTTAATTACCATTGAGCTGGAATAATTGCAACAAAGTATTATTTTACACAATTTTATAAAATCTTTATGTTCATTCGTGTTTTCATCAATTATTTTAATGTTTTTACAGTTGTTGTTCCAGGTAAGTAACTTTATCAGTCATATCATAAACAAGCGTTATTTTTTTCAAATATAATTCCAAAACGATTTTTCATAAAAATGGGATATGAGTCAAGTTGACGACCTTCTATTTCCAAAAGAAACTAAGGTGATATAAGGATCTTCCGCACCATAAGGCCTTCAATAAGTAGAATCCCACTCAGTATTGCGATAAGTCTAAAACGATTTACAGGTAGACCTCGTGAGTAATAAAACTGGACACATGCCTATATTTAGTAGGTAGATAAGACGAAATGAAAAACAAACCGAAAAAGCGTCCATTGACAAGTTACTTTATAAACGACATTTAAGGTAGTCACCACGATCAAATGTGTTTCGGTGGTTTTCGTTCCCTTTAAAGATTCCAGTGTAGAATACCCATGCGAGAGATCAAAATTGCAAAGCCCAAAGATTCAAGACAAACTCGAAACAAACCAAAAGACAAAATGAAAACAAAAAGAACAAAAGTTTGGACCCCACAATCTTTTAAAATAGGAGTGGGATCAGGTTTCTGCGAAAGTGTAAGTATCTCCGCATCCGTCGTGGAATCTTTTTCCGGGTTGACGTAAATCGAAAAAAGGTCAACTTTCAATTTTCAAACAAGCTTTTAAAGAGTTTTATCGAATCTTTTATACACCTTAAGTTGCTTTCTACAAATAAAGCAGGAATATTAGATTCTGCCTGTATATTTGAAATCATCACCTATTTGAAATACGAACTGTAAAATGTTTAAGTATTGTGTCTTTTTGACAATTTTGATGTTTTTGTTAAAAGCACGAAATTTTAATATCCTTTAAAAATACTTTCGTATTACTTATAGTCTCTTTTACATTGCATTGTAAACTGGTATGAAATTATGAATGCATTTCATTTGTCCGTGTGATTAGAAACAAATTTGACGGACAATTCATAAAAAGCCACAATTCATTTTTTGTATTGTTTACATATTTTCTTTATCTTTACAGAACTGGGCTGTAATATTCCCGCTGTTTGTCCAGTAACACGTCCATGGCAAAAAAGGTGTAGCGGATGCGAGCCTTCCGAAGCCGATGATGGATTAGCGTGCTGTTAAATGTTAAAGGATTATTTTTAATGATCAACATTAAATAGAAGCGAATACATTTTATGTTTATTATTATCGTGAACCTCTACTTGGAAAGACTGCTTACCCATCTGTATGATAATATTTTCCGCTACGTTTCTTCCTTGAATTTCAACGGCAAAAAGTCCGCGTCACATGGTAATGATCTTTTTGCACAGGATGGTCTAATACTGATAGCCCATTAAAAAAGTTATCTTTCCAAATCCGAAAGCCTTTATTATGGGATGATAACCATTGAAACATTAAATATAAATGTAGATTAATGCAATGTGGAAAATATTCAGGTTCATATGATTCGACTTTATCAACGGTAAAGGTCACAGTCTCATAGAACCACATAGAAATACTTGGCAACAATGTACTGATGAACTAAAAACTATAACTGGTATAAAAAAACATTTCAAATGCGAAAATAACTTTTATCCTAGAAACCAGTTTTATTGCGATTGATCTTACCAACCATATATCTTTTAACATAACATTATCGCCAAAATTTGGATCAGATCAATAGACCCAGTCCCTATTAATGGCATATAAATCATAAGTAACCAAAGGTTTAATCTCATATATCCTAACAGTTTACAAATGAATCGTCTTCTGAACTATCCGCTTATCTTGATAAATCCAGTGTAGAATTCCCATGTGATAGATCAATGTACATAGTTCAAAGAGACAAGACAAATTTGAAAAACTAAAAGATAAAACGAAAACAAAAGGAACACATACTTGGAATCC
>JARWCS010361808.1:0-10596 GCA_034783895.1 Geukensia demissa | reverse complement strand
GCATATAGCAAATAATATAAATAATAAATTTGTGATCCCATCGATTAAAAGTTCATGAAAGTAATGCAGTTAAAACGATAATACGTCGAGAAATAATAAATGGTCAATTATGAACTAATGCGAATTTGTAAAATAATGGAACAAATCCAAAACTGGAACAACTGTGGCCTTCGGGATATGAGAAAGTTTTTAAAACCTAAACATATGTGCAAGCACGCTGTATTGAATAAGTATCAGAATATAGGACTAACTGGGAGCGTCTAAACACCGCATAGCCCCGGCTAAGTGCACTTAGCCTTCGAAATAGCACTTAGCCCCATAAATGTAAGATATTATGCAAATCTGAGAAGATAAATGTATTATGGAGATGTAAAAATAATGAAATCAATAAATTTTATCTATTTCAAGTAAGCAATTTTAAGTGTTTGAATACACAAAATAATACACACTAGCACGTGCCACTTCTTCTCTGATCAACCAACCGTGAAGGAATTTGTCAAATGAGTGATTATGTTTATTGCAGTAAAAACAAGGGAAAACAATAAAATAAATAAGTAATATATTTATTATACAATACATGAATAAGAAATTTTACAGATAACAATCAATATAAACTATTTTCAAAAAGTGTTTTTTACAAACAATTAACGTTTTTTTGTACGACAAGTCCTTGGTCTGGTTGCTTGGTAAGGTTTTGCTGCTATACGTTTTGTAAGAGGCACTTCAAAGTCCTTATAAGAAGACTTGACTTTACCACTTTTTAAATTTGTGTCTTTCATTAACTTCTGGTAAAGAAGTTATTTTTGGTCTTCTGTTTTTGACTGCCAGGCCTGGTAGGAGATTGCATGTTTTCGGTACACGCTAAAAAGTTCAAAGTTCCCTGTACCATAAAGGGACCGTTTAATGTCAATGAACAACACTTTAACAATGTTATGAATGCTTTTTATAAGTTCTGGAATTGACTTTGGTGTCCAGTTGATAGCCCGTTTAAACACATGGTTTATGGACTCACAATTGTTGTTTGTCCATAGCCTGTCGTGGTTCAACTGACGCTTAGGTACATTGACATAGTCGCGAAGACGTTGTTGCAGATGAAGCTGGAAATAGTTTGAAAATTCAGGATATTCTATACTTATTTCACGTGCTTTAATATCAAAGTCTGTTGTATCTATAGCATCTGTGAGTCCATTTACACCAAATATTTTAGAAAGGATTTCTGTTCTCTTGTCATCTTTGCAACCTATTTTGTTTTTAAGGTGATCAGAAACGTTATCTTTTATGTGTTTTGTACACAGTAGTCTGGATATATTTGGGAATACGCTGTCAATGGCTTTAGTTAACCCAGGCTCATCGTCACTTCCAATGCGAAGATCGATGCAGTCAACATTTTCTTGGATACGGGCTTTGATGTGTGAAAGAAATGTGTGGTAAGAGAGAAACGACCCTTCCCAGTGAAGAAATACTGGTCCTACGAAAATTGGATGATCACTTGTGTCCTTAGAAATTACTTTAACGTTTTTGTAAACTGTGTTAATGACATAAACTGCGCCCAATTTGAATGTACATGCATGTACATTAACTGCTTTCATTGTGTCAATTAAAATGGCACTGTTTTCAAATTAATTTTCAGTTGGGATTGAGTTTAAAAAAAAATGACTTTTCAGAAATATGTCGCTATAAATCTGTCTTATCATTTTACTAATGTCTGGCGAAATATTCTTACTCGGCAATTTTGGTAAGTATAAGTTTTTAAACTTTGAAAGGATAACATGAAAAAAAATGCTTTTCAGAAATATGTCGCTATACATTTGTCTTATCATTTTGTATATATTCTGGACAAAAACAAATGTCTAGCGAAATATATTCTTACTCTGCAATTTTTATAAGCGTAAAATCGGCGTTGGTTTTAAATTTTGAATGGATAATTAGGAAATCTATACATTCGTAACGTACGTGGTGGATAGAGATAGATGTATGCGCATATGAAGGAACAAAATGTCGACATTTTTTCGCTCCGGATAAATTCGAAAAAAACATGGAATATGATGTATATCCAAGTGGTATTTCCAATGTTGTCTTATTTGATATTGTATAAGTGACTATTTGGCATTCCTTCATGAGTCCAAAAAAGCGATCAAAGAAGAGAAAAACTGTAAGTGAACAAAATACTAGTAGTGAGAAACCAAACAAAAAACAATCGAGCACTACTCACACTTTAAATGACAATGTACGCAACGATTTAAAAAGAAGTGACAGTACAATATTGACTAATATGACGACCTATAATGTCCCAACGGGTGATTCCTCGTTTGTTAGTCAAAATCGCCAATATGTACAACAGTTTACTATGCCTTTATCACAGACAATGCCAAATCCGAATTTCAACCAACAGTCGCCTACGTCCCCCCTAGTTGGATATTTCTCTAGTACACCTCAAACTATGCAAAATCCCGTCAAACCTTCTTTCATTCACGGAGCAGAGGCAAATATTAAATTGGACACGTTGGCACAAAAAGTTGACGAGATGTGTAAAAAATTATCAAGTCTTGACATCCTGACAGAAAAGCTAAACAAGTTTGATAAAACAATGCAAAGTCCTGTGGTAAACGTTGAAAAGGTTACAAAGAGAGTCAATGACGTTGAAAAGAGCATGGACTTCATAAATTCGAAATTTGAAATTAACCAAAAGGAAGTATCCGATATAAAACACGGGATTTCTGATATTCGCTCTGAAAACGAAATTATGAATAATACTGTTCTCTGTCTGAATCAACAGCTAAATGAATTAAATGAAAAACACCTTGACTTACAAACACGATCTATGAGAGAAAACCTCATATTTACTGGTATTCCAATGGAAGACAAAAATGAAACATCCGATGCAACCGAAAAAATTATCGAAAAATTTATGAGAGAGGATCTGAAAATGGAAGTAGTGGCAGAATTCCATCGAGCCCATCGCTTTGGTAAGGAATACACTGAAACGAAACCTGACGGAACAGAAAATTACACTACGAGGCCTATCGTTTGTAGATTCACTAATTTCAAAGAACGTGAACGTGTTAGGAGCGTAGCTAGTGAATTAAAGGGTACACGATACGGAATAAGTGAACAATTTCCGAAGGAAATAAACGACAGACGCAAAGCTTTGTGGCCGTATTTTCAAGAGGCTAAGAAACAAAAGAAGAAAGCCGTTTTCAGAAGAGACCGTTTATTTGTCGAGGGAAGAGAAGTCTTTCCACCCGATGATGACGACGACAGAAAAATGGACACAAATGTAAGAGACGTGAGACGGCAGCCATACCGTGAGTACGAGGAACAAGGTGCCCGTCCGAAAGAACAACGAAATACCCGAAGGATGCCCCCCGCCAGACGTCGCTAACAATACCGTGGAGGTTTAATACCCGAAACCGTTAGAACTGACCAATCAAGTGAAAACAGTGACTTTCACTCAAATGATTTTGTATTTGTTAATAACAATTCGCAAGTTGTTAAAAATAGTGTTAATTTATTATCTCTAAATGTGTGTGGTATTAGAAATAAAATTATTTACCCTGAATTTAAATCCCTAATAAATGATTATGACATTATTTGTTTCACTGAAACAAAACTAGACGATTTGGATAACTTAGAATCTGATGATTTTTTATTTAGATATAAAAATAGAAAAAAAGTTGCGACTTATAAGTCTGGGGGTATTGCAATAGGTTATAAAAAATGTTTACATAAATTTATAAAACCAATAGAAACAGACTGTCAATATGTATATTGGTTGAATATAGACAAACAATTATTTAATTTGTCACAAAATGTAATTATTGGTGTTATTTATATACCTCCTGTAAATAGTTTATATTCTTCTGATGATGCTTACACTGAAATTGAATTAGAACTTCAAAGATTTTTTCAAACTACAAAAAATATAATTTTAACGGGTGATTTTAACAGTCGCACGGCAAGCTTATTAGATTTTTATGATGTTGAAGATGATAATTTTTTTGAAAATGCATTTTTAGATGAAATTGAACCTAGTTGTGTTAATATATTAAATGAGTTGAATCTACCAAAGGTGCGAAATAATCCAGATAAAACTGTGAACAATTATGGTAGAAAAATGATAGATTTTTGTAAAAATAACAAAATGTTAATATTGAATGGAAGAGTTGATAAAGATAAAACTGGTAAACCAACTAGTATTAATTTAAGTGTTATTGATTATGTTTTATCAACAGATTGTTTTTTAAAATATATTAAAGAATTTGAAGTACTAGAATTTAGTAAATTATACTCAGATGTACATTGTCCTTTGTCATTTAATATATATAAAAACTTGTCAATATGTGATGATAATATTCAAAATGAATATGAAAATTGTACAAATAAAATTAGAAAGTGGAAAAACGAAGAGTTACAAAATTATAGAAACAATATTGATAGAAGTAAGGTTGACGAATTATGGGAAAAACTTACTGTTCACCAAGATATTTGTAAAAATGATATAGATAGTTATGTTAATGAAGTTTGTAATGTACTTATAGAGTCTGCTAAAGAAACATTTGGGACATATGAATTTAACAGAAACTTTTTTAAGAGTTCCCAAAATAGTAATCAGTGGTTTAATGCTGATTGTAGAAAAGCGAGACGTGAGTTTCGAAAAGCACAAAGATTACATAGACACTATGGGTCAAATTTATTTAAAGAACGACTGAGACAAAGTGAAATTTATTATAAGAAAGTTATGGACGAAAATATTATTAGATATAATAATGAAATTAGTAATAAGATGAAAACTTTGAAAACAAAAAACCCGAGAGAATTTTGGAAATTATTTAATAGATGTAATACTAGAAATAAGAGTGATATTTCTATAAATACTTTATTTGATTTTTTCAAGGAACTCAACAAAAATAAGTTCGAAAACGATCCTGATCTTCATTTTGAAAATGATGTGAACTCTGAATCCACTAATGATTTTTTGAATGGTGTAATAACAGCAGACGAAATCATAAAGGTTGTCAAAAAGGCAAAAAATAATAAATCGCCTGGTGAAGATTTAATTATTAATGAATATATTGCTTCAACTCTAGATATAATGATAGATGTATATGTTTATTTATTCAATTTTGTATTTGATACGGGTATTTTGCCCGAAGCCTGGCTTATAGGTAATATTATACCAGTGTTTAAAAATAAAGGTAATAAATTTGACGCAAAAAATTACAGACCTATCACATTATTATCATGTCTTGGTAAAGTGTTTACTTCGATTTTAAACAATAGATTAAATGATTATTTAGATACGTTTTCATTACTTAACGAAAATCAAGCTGGGTTCCGGCAAGGTTACTCAACTGTCGATCATATATTTTCTTTGTATATGTTATTCCAATTACTAAATGTAAAAAAGAAAAAACTATTTTGCGTCTTCGTTGATTTTGAAAAGGCGTTTGATTTTATTCATAGACAATCATTGTTTTTTAAACTGTTTAAATATAATATAAATGGAAAATTTTTGAGAATTATTCAAAATATGTATAACGATGTTAAGTCTCGAATTGTACATAATAATAGTTTTTCTGATACATTTGCTTGTGATATAGGGGTTAGACAAGGTGAAAATCTATCACCTCTATTATTTTGTTTATATTTAAATGATTTACAAGAATTTTTAGAAAATGCTAACATAACAGATGTTAATTCAATCAGTTCTGATATTGAAAATGAATTGACTGTATATTTGAAAATTTTTCTTCTATTATATGCTGATGATACTATATTGTTATCAGAATCAAAAGAAAATTTACAACTTCTTTTGGATAAATTTTTAGAATATTGTAACAAATGGAAACTAAAGGTTAATGTTGATAAAACAAAAATTATGATATTTTCGAAGGGTCGAATTCCAGAGAATTATAAATTTTACATTCAAAACCAAGAAATTGAAATAGTGAAAAATTATAAATATCTTGGAATCTTATTTTCTAGAAGTGGTTCTTTCCTTGCAACAAGAAAATATTTGAAGGAACAAGGTATTAAAGCTATGTATAGTGTACTTAGTAAATGTAGAGCAAATCATTTATCTATTGAATGTCAGTTAGAAATGTTTGATAAAGTTGTTGTACCTATCTTATTGTATGGTTCTGAAGTTTGGGGGTTTGAAAATTTAGATATCATTGAAAGTGTACACTTAAGATTTTGCAAGCATATTTTAAGACTGAAACAATCTACCCCAAATTTTATGGTTCTTGGTGAATTGGGTCGATACCCATTATCTGTTAAAGTTAAATTACGTATGGTTAACTTTTGGTGTCGTTTATTAGATGGTAATATTAATAAAATTTCATATCTTTTATACAAGTTAGCAAATATCAATTATATTAATTATGGTTTCGAAAATAAGTGGATATGTTTTATGAAAAGTATATTTGATAATTGTGGTTTATCGAATATTTGGTTAAGCCAAGATGTGGCAGCAAAGCAATGGATTATATCCAGCATTGATTTAAGATTAAAAGACCAATTTAAACAAAACTGGTTTGCAGATATGAATATATCATCTAAAGGTTTATGTTATAGAATCTTTAAATGTGATTTTGATATGGAAAAATATTTATCTATTTTACCGTATAATCTGGCAACTTTATTTTGTAAATATAGATGTGGAAGTCACCGATTGCCAGTGGAGACGGGAAGGTGGCAGAGTGTGGCGAGAAATGAAAGGTTGTGCCACCTTTGCGACTCCTCTGACATCGGTGACGAGTTCCATTACATTATGTCATGTAGTTTTTTCGCAAATGAAAGAAAACAACTCTTGCCGTTATATTATTGTAGAAATGTAAATATAATAAAATTTCAACAATTGTTTACTTCACGAAGTAACTCTGTCTTAGCTAAGTTATGTAAATTTATTCGATTAATATTGCAAAAAATGTGAATGTCACGTCACTCCTCCTGGTTGTACTTGCTTATAGTTCGTTTTGTTTCCTATACATGCACTGTATATTTGTTATATACTATTGTATCTTCTCTGTAACAATATGAGATTGATGATGATATTCAGAGGTAACCATGCATACGCGTGCTCAACTCCAAAGCAAAGATTATATGTTATTTGACTTTGTTTGGTAGATATCGTTTTTAAAAGACAGATACAATATTTGGAAGGTGTGCCGAAGTCGAACCTTCTAAATATAGTATCTGTCTTATCACAGAACATGGATCAAACATTTCTATCTGAAGTTTTGACTCTTTGATAAAAATTCAGTAAGTAACATTTGTCCGTTTAGGAGAATGGCTAACGATAGATTATACAAAAAATAAAGTGAAAAGTTAAACTTTGTTTACTTAAAATAAAAAATATGAAATTCTGCCTATTAAAAGAAAGAACCAAATGTGATAAAGTTTATTCCTCATTCTTTTGGTCTACAAAATTACGTGGCATAGTAGGATAGCGGATTGTATAATTTATCACAAGCTAGTCTTCACACAGCTTATAACCATAGAAAAAACATTGTTATAACTAAAATTTTCACTAAATAAAGTTGATATGTTCAGTATTTTATGATGCAAAAGATGTGAAAAGAATGTCAGTGATACCGTATGGGGAAAGGACGAAGAATTAAATCTAAAAGGTCCAAACACCACATACTAACAAGGTTTTCAGGAAGAATAGAATTCAATTACTTTTAATTAGAAATGTTTGCAAGGTTTTTATTATTGAAGAAATGGAAATGTTTTAAAGGGGTAGGCCCACAAAGGCCGAAATTTGGCCCTAAAATAAAAATATCCATTTATTTCTAAAACATCACGTTTTAGATTAAAATATGTTACTATATTTGAGCAACAAATCTTTTTTGTCAATCAAAGCATCATCATAACTGCAATACTTGCCCAGAAACTATAAGAGAAATAAGCATTTTCGTAAAAATGTCATATTTCTTGCATTTTCCTGATAGTTTTGCTTCCAGTAAACAATGGCCGCACCTCTTGACCAAAAATGTTTTGAGATAAAAAGTTGTATGAAGATAAGATAAATGTCTAAAAAAAATCATTTTGGTCGACATATGCGAGCCAAGTCATCTGTGGCAAAAACACACCAAAAATTGGTCTTTTGTCATTTTTTCCATTCTGAAGCTGATTTTTGATGTCATAGTGACGTCATCATTGATGTCATATCCAGAACAGTGCGTGATATGTGTTGGTAGGACATAATTCAATATTTTACTACAATAACGCAGTCCAATTTTTTAAACTTTATTTTTCATGGAATTTCAAGGCCAAAAACGACCCTAAGTGAACCTACTCCTTTGTATTAACGTTTAAAAAAATTGGCACCGCGAAATTGAGCTGATGAGTGTTCAAAGGCTTTCAACAGTGGCTGGCAAAGTTTCAAAATGGGAAGTCGAGACTTCAAGTGTAGGAAGAAAATGTTTAAATCGTCGCCTGTCAAAATTGCTGGCTAACGGTCAACGGAGACTGGCAAAATAAACACTAGCAAGCTATCGTTTTTTGCAAAAAAAGGCCATTACTCTAATAATTAATATAGAATATTGGTGTAAAATAATATGTGATGTATTTCATGTCAGAAAAGTGTGACAAATGGTTAGGTAAATATCTTCAGGACGTTTGGTCCACCATTAGTTGCATCGACCCAGTGGTTTCAATTGTCAATGCCTAATTCTTTCGCAGCAATACTTTTTTTGTTATGCTACAAAAGGACAGTGGTCGTTTAGCCGTTTTTGGGGGCCATGAATTTTGTTGAAAAATGAAAAGTGTCTAAAATCTTTTATTATATATCGTTTGTATTGAAAAATGCCTATCGAAAGAAAATCTAAGTTTCTTCAGCTTCTTAAAGATTTTTTTTGTTTTCCTGCGGTCACATGGTACATAGAAATGGCTTAAATTGTAAAAATTGATCTGACACGTAATTTTGTCGATATTGATATATATCGCACAAAAACATCACAACCAAAATTTGCACAATTAAAGGACTATCAAGTACAAATTATTAGTTAATATCTTTGTGATGTTTTTGTGTGGACAGATCTATTTTGAACAAAACACCTCCAAAAAGTTGGTATTTGTACAGAAAATGTTACTTATTTGTTGAAATAACCGGTAATCAAATGTGTCCTGTTGTTTTGTCAAACTCATGAAAATAATATGAGTTTAAGTTATGAACTTTTTAAAGACGGTTATTAAACAGCAATTTCACATCAACTTAATTGTTGTGTCATAAAATCTAAAATTTGGGCCAAATATTGGCCTTACGGTACCTATTCCTTTGAAGAAATGGACTTTTTTCTGGTACAAACGAAATCAAATGTATGTAACGACAATGCCCATTAAAATTGACGTTAGTCTGTAAAGATAAAAATATCTTTACATAGAACACACAGTGCTCCTTTAACTGCGTACTTATTTCTTTACTGTTTTGTATCCGAGTGTATGGTCAATCATCCTTCCAAATCTGATTTAATAGATAAATTTAATAATACTACAATTTAACCTTAATAAGCTAATCAGGAAGGCAGCAGTTGTCCTGTTCTAGATTTAAGTATTTCTATTTCACAAGGTAAAATCAAAAGTCAAATAAACAACAAGGAGACGATTTCTTTTTCCATATTGTTTATTTTCCCTTCATTAACGGGAAGGTCTCCTTGGTTCCGTCATTCTTTGTACAAATTTCTCATGTATGCATTTCAGGAACATTATATTTTTATTTCCAGCAAATAAATAAATAGACGATTCCGTTACCATAAATGAGTGAAAATATTTACTAGGATACTTTCTTTTATAGATATAAAGATTTGATTGTAAAGTTTCGCTGCTCGTGTAGAAAAATTGATAAAAAATTGTATATCACATCATACTTTAAAAAAAAATGTTGCAAATAAACCTGGTAAATTTAAAAACAAACCATTAAGACTTACCAGTTACTTGAATAATCTAACCTATAAATGTAATCTTTATAACATTACTTTAACAACAACTTATATCAGAACAAATTTTAGTCGATATTTTTTTTCCCGATTTTATTATTTATGCTTTCAAAACCTTTAATTTTGGGTTTTTGCACAAAGGATCGTACACTTTGCCAATTTTAAAACGCACTTGGCGCCATAGGAAATTCTTGTTTCTTATTGATTTGAAAGTGATTTCTTTTGAACTATACAACTATTTCGGTCATAATTAGGTTCGATAACTCTGCGTTGACATAGAGACTGTATCATTATCTAAAGGGATATCCTACCGGTAACATCCCATTTGGTCTACTCCAAGTTCGTCTACTATTTGACCATTCCCAGTTGGTCTACTCCCATCTCGTCTACTTTAAAAAATATATGGTCCCATATGGTCTACTCTGATAAAATAAGGGCTTTCCCAAAGCGAAGAATGGAATATAACTTTATTTCACATTATATAATTTTTAATATAATTTTGGATGGAAAAATATTAAAAGTTATTTTTTTAGATGTTTTTGTAAAGATCTCAGCAATTTATATCAATGTCATGCATTTATTGAAAGTTGAATTGTTCAATAAACAATCTTTTGTTGAACTGAACATCTAAATGATTACCAGTATGTATGTTACA
>JARWCS010361807.1:0-18532 GCA_034783895.1 Geukensia demissa | reverse complement strand
GAAGGCATCGTTTTATTTATTTTTGGATATATTTTTCCTTGTGTAAGTTTGAACTTTTTACATATATATATATATATTAAGATTTCACAATACCTGTTTAGATTACCACCCGTAAACGATATATATTTTACTGCTGCATACACGAACAAAGCAAACTTATTGAGAGATATATAGACCGTATAACTCAGGTTTCAATGTTTATGAATCCATCAATTTCTGATAGGCAAATATTTTTTTTTATTTTAGGCATATCATAACAAGCTGGGAAGGTAACATTGTTTATAAGAGCAGTAATAAGTCCAGTGTGGAATAACCATGTAAGAGATCAAAATTTCATAGTCCAAAGAGACAAGACAAATTTGAACTAAAAGATAAAAC
The DNA here is from genome assembly GCA_034783895.1 of Geukensia demissa. Taxonomy (NCBI): domain Eukaryota; kingdom Metazoa; phylum Mollusca; class Bivalvia; order Mytilida; family Mytilidae; genus Geukensia; species Geukensia demissa. Next base: position 18,154 of record JARWCS010361807.1, on the reverse strand, counting down.
GAAAACAAAAAGAACGTAGTTAACAAAGGCTTGGAATCCACGAATTCCTTTACAAAAAGAGTGGGATCAGGTGCTCCGGAAAGATCTTTGATTGGAATGCAGCATATTTTACATTATATATAATTTTAATTTTAGATGTAATGTTTTACTGAAAAAACTGTTTATTCTTAATTCTGATATGTTTTTGTCTATATCTATCTTTAAATATTGAATGACATATCCTGTTTATTTTAGGGGAAAATCCAACACCTCCAAAAGGAACACGAGTGGCTCTGATTCTTTCTGACGAAGATAAGGAAAAGGAATGGGGAGCCTGGATCCTTAAAAATGACGCCAAGACACTCTCCGTTAGAATAAATACCCCTCCCACTTGTTATGTTGGCATATGGAAATTACAAATCGAAACTATCAAGAAAGCTGACAATAAAAACATTATCTTTGAGTATATCCATGACCAGGATATCTACATTCTTTTCAATCCATGGTGTAAGGGTGTGTATAAATTTTGAATTCACATGTTTGTTGGTACACATACTTTAAATGTGATTTTACCAATTTTAACTTGTTTTATACAATTATCGTATATATTTCATTTTGGAAATTTAAGTGAACTCATGCATAAAGACTGGTCATGTTGAAAAGTTAATCTTTCTGTTAAATAAATTGAAGCAAAAGAAACCCAAAGTATCAGATAAAGGGCCATGCCGACAGGTAATGAAATCTCGAGAACATTAAAAAGATGGAACATGACACATACTGTAATATAAACTAAAATCAGAAATACAACTATGAACAACGCGGACAACACAAAACCGGAAAGATAACTCAGGTGATCAGGATTGGTAAGCAGTTCCTACCTCTTTAAAGACACTTACCGCAGTGTCCATATTCCAATTCGGTATTGATCATTTTAAGGTAAAGGGGAGACTTCGAGGGATTAAAACCTCTTTGCAGTCAACAGCCTGTTTTAGGTTAATATACAAGACGGAACATGACACATACCGTACATATAAAAACATTCAACTATGAACAATGCGGACCCAACAAAAAAAAACGGGGAAGAACTCAGGTGATCGGTTGTACCGATTTGAGCCTCTGTGACCCATGACCTTGTTTTCGAATTTTGAGGCTATCTCCGCATTAACTCGAAATTAACGCCTGGGTAACCCGAATAATTCAGGCCCTCCACGTAACCGATTCTCTCCTTCTGTCGAGGGCCTGAATTCTCTTTGCTTATTGGACGCGTCAGCCCCCTCCCAGCAGGAGGGGGCAAATCGTCTTTCTTGTTTTTGGCGACTGCGGAAATATGATTTCCTGTGTAAGCAAAAACAAATAAAATATGGCGGACGCCTCCGCTTCGTAAATTTAAACAGTAAATACAGGTGTTTTAAAAAGCGTTAAATAACAAAACATACCTTTACAATGATCGTTTTGTTTTAGCCCACTGAAGTCAACCGGGAAACGTCTGTTTGAACCAAAGTCGTATTTAAAAGAAAATGTTTTTGTTGACAACGTCAGATGACGTCATGAAGAAATTGCGTAACAGTTAGTTTGTTTTCAGTGACGTTCCTGATTTTTTGTAGCTTTCCCGTGTTTTACCCATAATACAACTTTTCCGGTTTGACGCATTCTTTAGCTGTATGCATTCAGGCGTTAATGGAGCGATCGACAGGGAGTGCAATATAACGACTGAATTATTCAGGTTAACGCCTGGGGGTTTATTTCAAAGCGAGGCCGCCTTTAAAACAGGCCAGTTGAGACGAATGTGAATTTTGACGTCATAATAGAAAAGCAGTCTGGGTAGGCCGAGACTACGATTTTACCAGTTGTACCGGAAATCGAACACGAACCGCGCCAGATCGGTGCGAATGGTTCGTCTGGTGAGACGAACCGGGAGTAGTCAAAACCCGGTACGAACCGCATAATACAAAGCGCCCCAGGTTTCGTTGTAACATAATATTGTCGAACCAGCTAGATAATACTCTTCCATCCTAATATCTTTGGTGTTTCTGGAAATAAATGTTTAGTATACAAGTATCTGTGTGCTAAGATCTTAGTGTTTTTATCTGAAATTGCGAGAGTTTGGTATGGAAAAGTACTGTATCATGTTTTCTTGCAGATGACGAAGTGCATTTTCATGACAACAATCTACTGGAGGAATACATTTTGAATGAGACAGGAAAAATTTACACCGGGAATAATAAACAAATTAATGGGAAGAAATGGAATTTTGGACAGGTAATTTAATGTAAATTTACATGAAAAACTCTTTTGTGGTGACTATTCGGTAGTTTAGCCGGCAGAGTCTGTCTAATATTAGCCAAACTTAACTTTTTAATTTTGTTACGAAGAGCAGAATTGGCTCCAGGGTATGAATGTGAGAACGAAAATATATGAATTAAGGGTATCGTTGTAAATCCATGTTAAATAACGTAAATATTGTTACTATCCTTTGTGTAAACTAATTTTCATAAATATATAATAAGCATCTACTTTTTTTACTTTATAGCTAGTTTTTAGACCTTATTAGTAACATGTTATAGATTTCAGGAGTTATCATCCTCAAGCCATGTCCCCCCCCCCGTTAAATTTCTTGACGAAATAAAAAGCTAACCTTATTATTTAAAACGAATTAATCTTTTTATTTATTATGTACATGATATATTTGATATTGAACAGGTATTGATATGTTAGCTACAATGTCAAGAATAAGAAATTTATACTATTTCAGTTTGAAGAAAATGTACTGGAGTGCGCTATGTATCTATTAGACCACAACAAATTATCATGGCCAGCAAGGGGAGATCCCGTGAAAGTGTCAAGAAAGTTATCTGCAATAGTAAGTACTATTTCACATTGTCAACGTTTAACGCAGTGATTTCTATCCAAATAGTATTTGAAAACTAGACAATTTTGGTTACATTGCATTGTACGAAGGTTTTATTTAAAACGTTAACAGCTTTTGAATACATTGTAGTTTGAAATTGATATTTAGCACAATATTTGTTGCAATTATCGTTGTATTATTTTATTACAATTTTTTTTTATTTTCAGACCAACAGCCAGGATGACAATGGTATTCTTGTTGGTAACTGGTCAGGAGATTATCTAGGTGGAAAATCCCCATTAGACTGGGTTGGAAGTGTAAAGATTTTAAATGATTATTATAAATTTAAGAGACCGGTACGTTACGGTCAGTGTTGGGTATTTTCAGGAGTACTCACTACACGTAAGTTTTATTTTGTCGGCATCCGTCTTGTAGTAGACAGTAAGCTGAATAATCGGCCAATATAATTTACATGTTCTTGATACCATGCGGTTTCCTTTTCGTCGTCAGCTGTCCTTTTTTCACATTTCTATTTTTATATCTGAAACCAAACAAGACTGAAAAGCTGGTGTTTTACCAAACTTGCGTTTATGGTGTCTATTGAGATTTCCCAAAAAATTGTGAGAATAAAACTTAAATTAGAAAGGTTTTCACTTAGGCTCTATATTGTATGTTACAAGAATGACTATCGTTAACTGAATTATGTTATAAAGCACTAAGAAATCCCCTATTAACACCAAGTGCAGACGTTCCCTTCGAGAGGTTTCTGACTGTTTTTTTTTACATTTGTTCCGTACGCTTTGTGAATGTTAATTTGGTTATGTATGTATCGTTGATATCCGGACATACACGACGTAACTTGTTTCTAATATAGAATCATGTACTAATATCTCTATAGACCTCCTTTTCCAAGGTTGCTTTAAATAGCATTATTAAAATCATGTTCATTGGGTGTTGTAGTCTGATTAAAATTGTTGAACGATTTCCTGTCAGGAAAAGTTTTGCTTAGGGTGTAACCGATTGTCTGTGTGTCAGCACTTCGCAAATATACGTAAATACTGATAGCATATAAGGTCAGTAAAATGTGTTTTTTTCTGTGATAATTAGTCCAAATTAGAATGGCTATACCTTCCATTTTTACATAGTTTCTGTTTTTTCGAGCTTTGGTGAGATAACTTTGTTTAGCAATACATATTATAGTTTCAGAATGACGCTACACCAGCAAGGAAAAAACATATTTAATTCCGTAATAGATTAAAAATAAACGCAAATGTTTAACTCAATCACATAACTTAGGCAATCAAACAGTTGCCTCATTGTCACTGTGTTTATCTGCAATCAAAATTGGAATTGCCGCATGTATTTGTTCATCCAAACATTACTTTGTAGTATGTCGAACACTCGGAATTCCTGCCAGAAGCGTTACCAATTTTTCCTCTGCTCACGACTGTGATGGGTCCATATCTATTGATAGTTACTGGTCAGAGGATGGAGAACCAATTGAAGAACTAAATAGTGACTCTATCTGGTAAATATTTAGCCATTTGAAGTCCTCCAATTTACGCGATATTTACCTTATCTTATTTACAAGAATTATTTCGATATTGTTATAACTCTATGTCAGGCTTTCTTGGATTGCGATTTTCGAGCTTAATAAAATTATATGTGCGTTTCCGACTTTGCATTTATCTTTTTAAATCAAAAGAAAGATTTTTTTCACAGTTAACGGTTCATTTTTTACACCATGCAATTGCGTTCTATATACTATTGATCTGCCCCAGAATTTCTCTACAGAGATTAAACGTTGAGGATCGGTCATACAGTTTTTCTTTCATAACCTTTTCACCCGTTTCAACAAACTCTGACATAGAGGTAAGTTGTATATTGGTAGTCCCAGAATATCAATAATCTAGTAGTCAGTGTTGATACAATATGAAATTTCACTGCTGATTTACTTAACTTTACTGGTTTGTTATCAACTGTGTTCAGATTTTGAACCAGCTGTCAGAAACAGCGAGTGCTTTTTTGATGTCAGTACATCTTGTCATCTCTAGTTTTATTTGTTATTACCTGTGCATTTAGTTTAAACTGATGCATTTTTTTAAATTTTGGTTTTTATGTCTTTTTGTGACTTCACTGTTCCAGATTATGGTGTGGTTTGAGTACTCACAAACATGTTTAATTCCGCTAAATACTTTACATGCATGTGTCTGTCCCAAGCAGGAATCTGTAATCCAGTGCAGTGATATCGTTGCTGTTCTGTTTAAATGCTACATTTTTTTACATTGTATACTTATCGGGCTAAAAGTTGTTACATTTGAATATCATCACTTTTTTTAGCCATTTACAGCTTGCCAAAGGGTGTAGATACGTGTTCATTACTGGAGACCCTAAGACAACTTGTAGATATTTTGAATATTCACGTTTTGGATGGCTGTCTCATATATAATTATACCATATTTCCTTGCTATATAAAACGTCGTATTGAGTTTTTATACTCTTATATATTTATTTTCGGATACTTGAAATGTATGTTCGAAAGAAACCGTTTACATATTTCCAACATTGTAATTTGTAAATTCTCTTATTTTTTATCTTTATGTTTGGCTTATCGGCGTTTCTTTACGTCATTTCATTTGACTCGAAATTCATTAAGTGCAATGGTCTTCTTATTAGGATTTCAATACATATTGAAGTCTGTAAGTTATCTTAATTAGAATTCTTCTTCTCTACAAGTTTACCATATTCAATGGGTCAGTACATTTTTACATAATTTTTTTTAACGATAGAGCAAATATGTACGCATTACTTTGTAACAGGAATTTCCATGTCTGGAACGAAGTGTGGATGGCAAGACCGGACTTACCGCAAGGGTATGGTGGTTGGCAGGCTATAGATGCAACCCCTCAAGAAGCTAGCGATGGTAATTATGATTATAATTATTATTATTATTTTTATTATCATTATTATTGTTATTATTATTATTATTATCATAAATGCTTCCGAGGGAGGCCGCGGTATGGAAATTGTTTCTCCTCCTGCAGGTAAAAACATTGGAGTAATGTCCGTTATTTTGGCGGGTTGTATGCATTCTTAACCTGTCTAAGACGGGAATGTTTCCGCCGTGCCAAGAGTTGGGAGAATGTCACACTCTGAGCACGTTAAAGATCCCTTTGCAACAGCTTGTAATGAGTGGTACTTTGGCTAAATTCCCCGCCCCTTCACAAATAGACCCAATTTGGCATCTTGTGGTTAGAATATTCCCCGACCTGACCGCATGAGTACTTTACGGCTAATTGTCAGGACTTTACGATTACCAAGAATGACATCATCGAATGTCACTTGCACTGGAAAAAGAAATCAATAGTTTGTAGAGGAATGCGCCAAATGTATTCTGGCGTTTTTTTTTTTTTTTTTTTTTTTTGGAGTATGCGGGATTTTTCGTGAATTTTTGTGTTGTTTTTGGATGGATCGTATGGGGAAGGGATAGCGCCCTACAATAGTAGTGAAGTTGATATTGTCTGCACTTGCGGAAACAAGCTATATTTCCTGTAAATTGTTTTATTCATTGGTGTTCTGAAATGGTTCGTGGATCTTTGTGCAAACCATGTTATATGCTATTCTAATGAAAATGGACGAGATCAAACGAGCTCTGTAAAAAGATGTCACTCTCTTTGTTCGTTATACGAAAGGGAATAACTATTTTCCGCCATTTTGCATACGGCGTTTTCTTTTGCCTTGAAATGTAAAGGCATGTTCAGAAATGGACAGACATGTCTTAAAATGCTTTGGGAATGATTCAGTGTACTTACATGTAAGTCAAAGTCGATCAGAATCAAAAAGAATTTTGAAAAAGACCCCATAACTCTGAAAAATACCGTTGTTTTAATCTCAATAGCAAAACCTTTTGTAAAATGAGATCGTTCAATTCATCATGTTCTTTGTCATGTCCGCGTTGACGGCATTACAGTGAAAAAAGTAAAATTAGTCGTCTTGTATCCTGGATGCATTTGCCATACACTACAGATTTTTCCGATCTAATGCAATCTGGACATTTCACATCTTGCCGTTGATATATGTTTATTTATTGAAAAACATCCTCTAGCTGTTTGTAATATACACGTTTTGAATGGCTGTCTCGTAGACAATCATACCACAATTTCTTTTTCTATAGAATAGAAAGGACGTCAAAGTGTTTCCTTCGGCCGCAAAACGTTACCACAGTTTGGCGCCATTTACAACTCTTTTCCCGAGGCTCGATATTCTCAATTATACCGTATGGGCAAGTTAAGACTTGTCTCACCTTAATTATATATCATTGGAGTAATGTGGTCATATCACATTTAACATCTATTACATTATTATTTTTGGGCATTATTACAACTCTTCCTTGAAAAACGCCAAAATTCAAGTTCTTCTGGTCATTTTCATTTTACGTGATAATAAAACATAGATCTGATTAATAAGAATCAAAGTAAGCGTTCAACGCTGGCTTCAATGTATCAGCGATTGCTGGAGAAGAGTCAACGATAACATGCTGGAGTTCAAAGCTTCCAAGCATTTTACAACTGGGCTTTCAACAGTAGCTAGCGTTAAGTACGGCTTTTGTTAATTTATTTAATGACTGCATCATTTAAAATCTAATATTTATAATCTAATAATCTAATATGTAACACAACTAATATTTAATGTAATATTCCAGGTACATATTGTTGTGGACCTGTATCAAAGGAGGCAATCAAGCGTGGAGAGGTACATTTGCCTTACGACACCGCCTTTGTTTTTGCTGAAGTAAACGCAGATAGGGTGAACTGGGAACTCAAAGATACGGCTGAAACAAAACCAGTTGGACTTGATAAATATAGGTAAAATGTTAAGTAATATAATATTAGAGACCACTAATGCCTTAACAAATCTAGTTGTTAAATATTTCATTTTAATTGAATATAATTTGATAATTGAAAACAGATCATATCAATGTTGAAGACACTGCCAATATAATTTAGATTTTACACTCACTGAAATTATAGCTGGACTTTTTTTAGTTGATTTCACACCGTTATAGAGATAAATAGACCACAACGCGGGAACTTTGATCCTACTCCTGAACTGGAGAAACTTGAAGATTTAGAGCAAAAGCTCTTTTTTGTTTTGCATATTTGCTTTGTATTTGATGGACACAACATTTCAGAAACATCTATAGGCCTTGTACTCTGGCGTCTAGAGCCTAGATCTTAAATTTGACTTCTCAAGTGCCAGTGTATCTGACAAATTTTATGCTTATTTCACTCCTTGGTGGATTTGTCATATTTTTTTCATTTTGTTGTTGTATTTACATACTAGGTTTTCACATTTAATCTTGATATTGCCAAAATACCATACTGCAACTTGAATTATCAATAATGAACGTCCTTTAACATTAAAACCGTCAGACACCTCTGTAGGGTACGTTTTTGCATATCCCAAAATATCCCCGAAAATGACATTCGATGAGTTATTATTATTATTATTATTATTATTATTATATCAACAAGTTATAGACAATTTATTTTTACTGCTAAATAAAGTATACAGTTATTTGTACTGCTAAATAAAGAAGCAATTCATTTCAGCGTAGGCATGCGAATTAGTACTAAAGTACCCATAGGACAAGTTGGGAATGTTGAGCCATACTGTTTTGACACTCATAGGGAGGATATAACAAGAGAGTATAAATATGAAGAAGGTATTTTGATATGTATACCTGTAATAGTTTTATTATATTAATTGTAAAAAGACAATAGAAGTAGACACAACTTTTGTCAACTTCATCTCTACCAGATATATAAAAATACAAAAATACAATATTATTTAATTCACAATATGTATACATATATTTATGTGTATAAAAACCAGAACATGTTTCTGACATTATGTTCGATTATAAAATAGTATAACAGATAACGTCCGCAGATTTAATTTTTTCTTGTCAATAAACGATAGTAAAAAGCAAGATAAACTTCATTGCCACAATATTATTAGTCTTTCAGATGGTATTCAGCAACCAAAATATCAGATATTTCCGCTTGAAATTCATCAAATAATGTTTAACATAAATTTGATGTATTTGTTCTATTGTTCAAATTCTAAATCACTGAAGATACAGAGGAGTTCGAAATGTATTGCACCGAGTAGTTGTCCCGCTACTGGATTCGGCTACCTTTATCGATTTGATGGGATTTGAGTACTTTTTACTATGTTTGGACCATGGCCTTTCTATGTCTTAGCTCTAATGCCACTGATGGCAGGTTACTCCTTGAATTGCCTTTATAGTATATGAGAATTGACCATACTTGTGCATTATAGGTAAACTTGTATATAAGTATTTCAATATTTGTATTTTAATGTTTTGAGAAATTAGTTATTTAATAAATTAGTAAGTTGTTTAATTGAATTCGAAAAAAGGTGGGAAATATATAAACCATTACAAGGGCTTAAAGTAAAAAAGGGAACGTTTACTGTGGTAAAGGAAAACTACCTTTTATCATAAATTACCATAGCTAGACATCTTTTTCAATTGGTAAATTCTAAATCTAAAAAGGAGCATAAACATTACTGATGATTGTGTATTTTAAGTTAGTTTGATTTTGCTTTTTTTGTCTTTTGGATAAATTTCTTTACAAAATTTCTGATATTCGTGGTTGTTTAAAGCTAAGGTATCATCCAGAAATATTAAGGTTTTATTACCGAGTAACAACAGATTCATATCAATAAAGAAACAAATCTGTATTGAAGAGTGCAATTGGTGCTCATATGTACAACAGCTAGTTTCCAATAAATCGCCTCGCTTGGTTATACATAAATATTATCAATAAAAAATTTAATTGCTGTAAACAAACCAGATGATGACCAATTGTTATATTTATCCAATGGTTTACCGCTTATAGAGAAACTGTGATTGCAACATAAATATGAACATATTTTTTTTAATGACTAATCAATGAGATATCCTGTAAGAAATCTTTTCCTTGATAAAGCAAAGAGAAAAAGTAGAATAAAGAGTAGAAAAAAGCATAACAGTCTAAAGTATTACAAAAAACTTGAACAGATTTCAGTTTGTTCTAAACCATTGGTGAATATGTTTTGCTCTAATTTTAGTTGGTAGAGGTATAAATAGTAAAGAACAGTACAGTCCTTATTGAGGAATATAAAATACTACAGACGTTGCACTGTAATCTGCCTTCAACATGTTCACTGATAATGATAATATAAATGTTTTTTTATCATTTCCGTTGAACATTGTTCAAAGATTTTTCTTTATGAGGTTCATTTATCATTTTGCAAATGTTTTGATTTTATCAGGTTTTTTTTCATTTATTTGATATTTATGGTTACAATATAGTTTCATTGGAATAAGTACTAAATTAAACAATTATATTTGGACTTTTTAATCAATGTAACACAATATTAATATTAATAATACAGGAAAAGTAGTTAGTCAATGTTACAGATATGTAATAAGATAAAAACCGGTTTCTATTCCAAAGTTTGAGTAAATAATACAGGAACAACAATTTGTCGCAGAACATTTTCAGATGGATGTGAATTTTTTATATATCAATGACCTAAACATTAAAGAATACCAGGTCCGTAAAAGTGACGATACCATGTCTTCAACTTGTAAAACCTGAGTCCGAAATCTGTACTTGCCATTTTGGTTTGACCAAATTCTTTTTTATGAATAAATTAATACAGAAATTTATCATTCTCGCAATTTGACATTCGTCTAGCGTAACATATGAAAATGAAAATTGATGGGGTAAATGTCAGAAAGACCGCACTCCAACCACGAGTTCGAATAGAGTATATTACAAATCTAGAGGTCTCCACAAGGCCTTTTACAAGGGTGGAATACAACTCCTTGTGAAAGATCTTAATCGCCCCAATTTAAAACACGTGTATGCGTAAAATACTACCGTTTGAACTTTGCATCTAGCTTTAACTATGTTCACTTTTCCGAAGAATAAATATCAGCACAAAAACAACGTTAAACCGATAGTTATCAATTTAAGTATTTGTATATATATATGGATAACACTTGGCACAAGCAATGAGCGGAAATGTCATCGTAAATACAGGACCTGGTTTTCAAATTTAATAGTTAGATCTAGTCAAATCTAGTAACCAATCTGAGGTCGATAACATATACACGTAAATAATTGTGTTTACGTGTTAAAAGGTTTTATATTTATCATATATGTAGTCGCGCACAAAAATTCATGCCATGAATGTAATACATCTATGTTTAATCTGTTGTTACCAATCATTGCCTAATATCAGAACATATCATACTGTATAGTTTCGTCATTATAAGTTTTCAAAAAGAATGAGATCGGACATAATTAAATGCACTATTCTGACGATGCAAGTACATTTCAAACATAAAAAATGTATACAGTGACATAGTTTAGAGTTAAAACGCAAAATATTTCACGTTTAATGTATTCCTTAAGTAATACTTTACTATTTTGAGGATCGAATGAAGAGCGTGCTGCAGTTATTAGGGCCAATCAGAACTCTACAAAGAAGGGACTATATGATAAAGGCAAAGTATCAGTTAGTATTTAAACTATTTCATTTAATATTCTTTAATTGATTTCTGAAAGGTTTGACGCCTCTTTCAACAAGATTGTCATAATTTATCAGTTTTAAGTTGGTGGAAAATGGAGTTCCCGGATATGGAACCATTTTAATATGAATATGATATTGCGATCGGATTGTGTATCCTTAGTCTCACACATATAACAAATAATTTTTTGCGAGTATTTTCGCACAGAGATTAAATTTTTACTCCTTTACTCACGAAACTTATGAAAGTTATTCTTGGTCATCATAGATACATTTTTTCAGGATGTGGCCTTTGAGTTAGTCGATAAGGAAACTGTCCCTTTTGGAAAGGATTTTGAGATTCTTTTAAAGATTAACAACAAGAGTGAAGAAGTGCGAACCATATCTGGTTGTATCAGCGTTAGCAGTATGCACTATACTGGTGTACCTGCTCACAAAATCAAAATATTACAGATTAAAGAAGACAATGTTCCACCTATGTCTAGTATGTGTATATTTGTTAGTTTGCCACCTAACTTTAATCTATTTGTGCGCTAACCTATTTAAATATGGACCTGAAGCAAATTATTTATTAATTTTTCAAAAAAGAAGAATAATACATTTATCATTTTTGTATCATTTTAAGAATAATTATACTTTACTTTGCACTAAAGTACTTTACATACACACTGTTTTTATTAGTCATATAAAGGGATATTGATTATTATTATTATAATAATCAGTGGCATATATACACAGAGATTGGCAACTACACAAATCTCACCAATCTAGACATGACCCATAACGCAACCATAATTTTTACCTTTGTGTTGATAAAAATGATCAAATAATAAATTACGATAAAAAATCTTAAATTGTTGATGAAAAATCCTATTCTTTAATAATTGAATCTAATTATCTTTTATTGACAAATTATAAATTTTGATGCATAATTAAATATCAGTTTATCCCAAAAATACATTGTTTACTTTTTTTCACTTCCCGTTGTCTGCTGATTGGCACCAGATCAAGCACTAAGTGCAAAATATACAAAATTCAGGAAATTTTCCGAATTTGTTTTGTAAAAGCCATATCTTAATGTATAAAAAAATAAAAAAATAAAGACAATTTCTTATCTATAACCTGGAATTATAATGAAGTCGTTGTGCATATCGAGGTCACAGATGGATTTATTAACAGTTGCCAATCTCTCTGTATATATGTGTGTTATTATTTGCTTTTAACAAAAACATAATATTCTTTCACCTAATATGGTAAACAAATTTGACTTCCGTAGTAAAATTCAAAACAAAGCTTTAGAGAAAAAATATATCCCAACGTATTAAAGATCGGTGACTTTCACCATTTCAAAATTTTGACAATCGTGGGTTTGATACTACAGGTCATCTTACTTAAACTCTCGATTACCATTATTCTATCTGGAATAAAATCATAAATTGGTTGCCAGAGTAAAACATAAATTCACAGTCAAACCAATATTGCTGACAACCACTATGACCGAACACATTAACAAAACACGTTAATTTATCTGAAACTGAGAAGAGCGTTATAGGCAGTTTCTCTTATGATTCAAGTATTTTATCCGTTTCTTGCATGAACTGATATTTGAAGTCTATAACGAGACTTGTAAGTTGATTACTAAATGGTAAAGCCGATACTCGCATTTGATTGACCTATCCTATGATTAGATAACTTTTTTGGGACATTTCTATTGGCCAGTCTGGTAAAGTCTCGTTCTACGAGATCCTCGTTTACTCTGCGCGTATATTTCAACAAAAACGGTCCATACAAAATAAAATCATAGGAATTATATCTCGCTTATCAACTCTCATTATTTGATTTCAAAATAATAATACACTCACCAGAGGCTCGTTTATTAGATGGAATTTGTAGTTACCAAAGGGGCAGACAGAAATCATCAGAATACAGACAAGACCATGGCCAACAAAATGAAACGAAAGTCAAACATAAAAGTTTATGTTGAAATTAAATAACTTGAGTTGATTACCTGTGATATACATCTCTTACGAGTTGTGAAACCTATATTTATTTTACTTAATGCTTTACTTACTGCTTGCAAACTTTTTGTCTCTAAGAGTTTCACTAGTTAAGTAGTCTTCAAATCGATACTGGCATATAATCAATTTATAATGATGATGTATTTATTCTTTTTCGGAATTTATGAACTCAGTTAAAACTATGTTCTGACATACAGTTTAAAGAATGATTTTGCTTTTCTTATTAATGAATACTTTTTCCTGTTAATTCTCCAAAAGTTTGTTTGAGATATGAGTACTATGGATCTTGGTCTTGCGTTCTAATGGCTAAATGCTTCTAATGAGAAGGTAGTGTTTAAAACACGTGATCAGCATAATCAAGCTTCTCATATTTGCTTTACATTGGTAAACTTGTATTTTGGCTTTCCGTATGGCTTTAAGGTTTTAGCCCCTATCGATACTGATAACGTTTAAGACAGAAACTGCAATATAAAATTTAAATTCTATAATAACGGTCCTTTAATTATTTAGAAGTTGTCTTCTATACAAGCACATATCCTATAATAAATTTGGTATAGTAACAAAGACATCAAAATTCGGATGTTCGAAACTTTATCTATGGAATTATCGGTTGAAATATCCCATTCTTGTTCATTATATTACTTTTATGTACTTGTGTCAATTCTTTAAAAAACAAAGTCAAAATTACCCAGATTAGATTTATTTTCAACAGTCCCCACGAATCACGAGCGGCACCCGTAGTAAAACAGACATGCAAAGATCAAAGTGGTTTTGTGGAAATTCACATATTACTTATATATCAATGGAAATTCACATATTACTAATATATCAACTGTTTAATGAAAGGTTCAGATATTTTCAAAATCAGTGTAATTATAGATAAAGAGATCGTTCTGAAAGTAAAATTTGACGAGTACTACAGCCTGCTGGTTGATCAATGTCACTTGAAGATGTCTTGTTTGTGTAAAGTACTAGAAACACAACATACATACGTCCATCAAGATACATTTCGACTTGTGAAACCAGAAATAACACTAAAGGTATGCTAATACTATCTGTACTGGGATACAACTTGGAGAGCTAAAATGTCTGTACTTAAAACCAAGAACTTTTAAAGTACCAACAATTTACATAAACTATAAATGATAAAATGCCACATTAAAAACCGAAGTAGTCGCTGCATTAATTTTCAAGAAAAGCATTGACAAATCAAAACTTGTTTAATTAATGGAAAATAGGTGGTAACAGCAAGTTATTGTTAAAAACATTTTTGAAGTGAGTGATTTGAATTTGTATAACAAAATGTCCTTATGATACTGCATTGAACTATAAGTAATTATTTACAGGCACCTTCCTCTGGAAAAGTAGGGGAGAAAATTAAAGTTGAAATATCATTTATCAACCCTTTACCAGTTCCTCTGACTAAAGGAGAACTAACTGTTGAGGGGCCTGGACTTCAGAATGCCATTGTTCTAAAGCAAAGGTATATAAATATATATAAACGTCTTGAATATGTGACAATTCTACAATGAACCTCTCCTAACCGATCTCTGAAGCATCAGATGATACAAAATTAGTATGAAATCGATTATAAAAAACGTCTGAAAATTAACCTTACAGTGTTACGGATGAATTTTGCACCTGCAAAGTTTCTTTCTTCCCTCCAATGATTTAAACTCAACTGATCTGGGTGATTACATACTATGAATGCTGTACCGCTATATCTCATGCTAGGTGCACAAAATGTTGCGAGTTTGAACAACGATTGGAGGGCTTAAAAATCAGATCTGTTTGTCAGATGATTTTGAGAGTAGAAATTACGACATTTTTTAAATTCATAGACCAATGCAATATCCAATTATTTCGATTAATCTGGCACCTGTAATTCACTTTACGGATCCAATGGTGCAGTAAGGTGTTTGTTGTCTCAACTATTTACACACACACACACACACACACACACACACTTTATGTGTAATAATTTATTGACAAGGAAGGTAACGTAAGTTCCCGCTGAAGAATGAAAAAAGTCTATCAGTTCACAAATATAATTGTAACACTGTTGTGTCGATTTGCACAAGCAAAGTGATTAGAGAAATTTATCAAGAATACCATTTTTAACTGTTTGTGTCAACTGTTGCCAGTAAGATAAAAACATATCGAAAAATAAGTTTAAACATTATTTAGATTTCAGCAAAAAATATTCCAATTTGCATCCTAGATATTAATCTGTCGCTTACTTATATTTTAATAAAAAGAATTCAAAAATACCCAATGGAGAGACAAAAATCGATGAATTAGTGGACAGACGGGACCGTGGCCAAATAACAGAAACGAATGACACAAAACTTTTCACAAAAAAAACGAAAGCTTCAACAAGACGAACCATATAAATACGACAGCGAGCTCTAGTACTATGGGGAGGATAGGATATTTTTTAAAAAGATATACAAATGATTTAAATAAGTTTCTGTCTAAACATAGCTTTCTTAGGACATATGTATCAAGGTTTTGTATTTTACTTGCTCTTTCAGTATAATTCCTGGTCATCAAACATTCATGACAACCGTGGAATTTCTGCCACGGAAAGTCGGAGTTAAAGAATTAGTTGTGTCATACAGTTCCAAGGAACTGGCGATGGTCGAGGGTTCATGTGAAGTAACAATCACTGCTTAATACCAAGGATTCCTATGTATGCTTAAGACATCCATTTGTTGCTGTGGCTTAAAATTGTTAAATTTCAGCTTGTGAATTCAATGTATAATGCATGAAGTAAACCTTTATATTTGTTTAGAATTTAGTGGTAGGTTTGTAGCCTACATAGACAGATGTTATTATATCTGACTAAGCTTTGAGTTATTTTTTTTTAATTTTTTTATTTTTGGTGATCAGAAATCACATTAGTTTATTTTGTTATCTTTAATTACAGACCTATATTCGTTAATATTTGTTGACTCTATGTTGTTTGTGTCTTTTTATCTGTGCTCCGCCATCGTCTTTTGGTTCCTGCACAGCGGTCTCTGTTTCATTTTTACATTCGTTCAACCAATACAGCAAACTTTCACTTCAAAAATGACTTCAAGGTGATTTTTAATATGCTAAATAGGACAATCGTTTTCTTGTTTATAAATCAGTGGTGCATTATAGGAGTGAGGGCGACAAGAAAGCATTGCAATTCATCTTTAGCTTTAAAAGAAAATAAAAATTACCAGTTTCGTTGGCAATTTTTTCCAGTTTTATCAGATGAAGCGAAAAAACCGTTGGGTCAGGCAAAAGGGGAAAGTCGACAGACACGGTAGTATCGAGAACACGAAAAAGACAGAACATGGCAAATATACATATAAAATTAAAAATAAATCCAAAACTATGAATAATGCGGACCCTAACAAAAAACGGGGTTGAACTCAGGTGGTCCTGATGGTTAAGCAGTTCCCGCCGCATTGTCCATTTTCCAATCCGGTATTAGTAATTTGACAATATTATTTATGTCAGGTTCACAGCGTTCGATGTCATTTTTTTCCAGTTAGTTTATTTCTTTTCCAGTAAGTTAATTTGATTTTTTAGGTCGACTTCAGAGGATTTGTCCAATTTAACTTCAGATCGAGTATGAATTTCATTATTTACTAACAAGCTTTCCCTTTTCGATACAAGAAATTTCTTTTATTTACAATCCTTAAAACAGTTAACTGATATTGATTTTTGTGTGCATGCTTTAGTCTAAAGGCTACTCATCTCGTATTATCTGTGTTTTTAATATTCGTGAAATCGTGAATAGCTACCAACATGACTCATCTCGTAGACAAATATAGAGAAAATTTTCATATTATACTATACTGCTCATGGAAACCAAGAGCGTACCGCAGTTCCTGCCTTTTAAAGACAACCACCGCATTTGGCAGACAATAAGAAAAAACATCCGTTCTGCAAAATAAAAGAAATCGTTATGTCGGAAGAACAAAATATAGCTACAAGTCTGCAATCATGTTTTGCACACCAGGACAATACATGAATTTAACCTCAAATTCATATCCGGCTGCAAAATTCTTATTCTTCTGTAAACAACTGGATGCATATGCTGTCGAAATGACAGCTACCAACGCACCCCTTGAAACTATATCCCGCTGCCCAATCTGCTGTTACAGTGTGCAACTGTTTTTTTTTGTTGTTATTACTGCAATATGTTGAATTATTTCTTATAACAGCAATTGCACTGTAGGCTCTAGAAGTATATATTTGTTAACTATATTAAAACCATAACCTCGAAATGTAGGAGAAATTCTAGTCAAATGACATAAATAAGAATTCAACAGTTTTTGCCATATTGTTTCAAAATCTTGGAACCGGTTTAGAAGGCCTGGGAAAATTTGATTCAAAACCGGTAAATTTATGTTGGGAGTACGGTTTTTAGTGCACGTGAATGTCTGTAGAAAGGTTTTTGTAGTTGTTTTGCAATTCCGTAAAATCATAATAAGTAATATAGTTAAAATTGAAAAATTAGACAGGTTTCACGACCGGTCAGATCAACGCAAGACAAACACGAGGTATGTGTGAATCATGATGGCTTATCGACCTCTAATATGTGACATAAGTCCAGTGTAGAATACCCATGCGAGAGACCAAAAGTGCATCGTCCAAAGAGAAAAGACAAATCTAAAACAAACTAAAAGATAAAACGCAAACAAAAGGAACAAAAGCTTGGAAT
>JARWCS010361796.1:0-10596 GCA_034783895.1 Geukensia demissa | reverse complement strand
CAATTTTTATGGGATTCTTCCAGACTCACAATATCATCCACACTACCAATTCCAGGATTGTAGGTCACATAGTACCTAAAAACTAAACTATAATTTATAACATGAAATTGAGAACAAACTAATCCTATATTGATGGAATGGTGCCAGACTTGTTCATTCAGTTACAGGGTAGGTCACAAAATACCTGAGCATTAAACTCAGTCGTGAAAGTGAATCCAAGTCTTAATACATGAAATGTAGATCAAAACAACCTTAACTTAAAATGGTGAAAGATTCCCAAAAAACGCATCCATTCCGATGCAGCTTGATAGGTCATATACACATAAACAGTTGTAGGTCACATAATAGCTGATAACTAAACTTGTATGTTAAAGTATATCTGAGTGCCTGAAAAAAAACTTGATTGTTTAAAGAAAGCAGAGTTTATGAAGCATGAAATTTAGGTGAAAGTGAACTAATTTTGGTGGGATGCTTTCCTACTCTCAAGACGCATCTACATATTATGTTACTTGATTATAGGTCATGTAGTATTGAATTTCAAGTCAAATCCAAACTGATACGGATTACTGTAACAGGACTTGGTTTTGTAATGAAGACAGTTCAATTTTACTGATGTTTTATTCAGAGTACACCATTACATCGAATCATAACACACCGTAAGAACTGAAACAAAAACAAAGAAACTATCTAATAACATAAACATATGACCTAGTACTTATAAACAATTTAGCTACAGATAAGCTGATCTGATAAGAGTTTGTTGCAACAGACGAATAAATTGCAGTGTGTGTGCTACTGCGGTAGATTAAGTTTTAAAAATAGATTTTTCACACAAATACTCTCTATAATCACGAGAAATGATGTATTTATCATTAAATAATAATTAACAGTTCATTCTCGTATGATGCATGTTCAAATTATATACGTAATAAAACATGATAATCAATAAACCTATAATTAATCGATATTATTCGATCAAACCTCGTGCATTCTTAATATGCAGCAATATGTAAGTACATCGGATATTAAAACTCTCTAAATCTAAACTCAAAATTATTAAATGTACGTTAAACATGGAAACCAACGGCGATAATTAAAAAAAGAGATTGTCAATCAGTATGCATGTACGTGCATTCTATATATGAAATCAATCAATATAAACATGTGATATAAAAAGATCGTAACACGTGACAAAAATGACGCGTAATAGATTTATCTACAAATATACCTAAAACTTAGAGAAGTTCCAAAAGATTCAATGACATAATTGCTAAAAATAAACAAATTCTTGTCATAGGTAAAAATGATGTGAATAGAAAGATGTAAACATTCATTTTGTTCAAAACAAAGAATATTTTTTTATAATTAAGCTTTCCGTTTAAGAAAACACAGCAATTACAAATCCCGTTCTGTTATCGTATAAACGAGATACTTCCGTACATGCGCATTAATCAGTATTTTTCTATCTTAATATGTTCTCCGCTGTGGCGGAGAACAATAAAGGCTGTTTGGAAGTAAATTATTGATGTGTAAACTTGGCCGAATCACTCACAAACTAAATAAAGTCATTTAGTTTGTGAATGATTCGGCCAAGTTTACACATCAATAATTTCCTTCCAAACAGCCTTTATTACTATAATAAAAATATGTTATATGCATCCTAATAAGTTCAGTTATGATAAGTCGTCAAAGCTTAATAGATTGTGAAAATAAAGGTTAGATTTTTGCAGATTTCCTATAAATTATGAAATTCGTCAGTTTTTTTTTTTGTTTTTTGTTGTTCATGAAGCATAGAGCGCACTAGAGTCAAATATTCAGCGTTGATTATTTTGTGTATCAACATTTTAAGAAATATATAAAAAGTTGTGATTGGTTTCGAAATGGTTTATGTTTTCTGTACCAAAAAACTTTCAGAACAACCCACAGATTTGCATCTATCAAGGCAATTATTAAAAATTATAAGATTCCAAGGCGAAACACACTTAAATACATGTAGTCTCAAATGATTAAAGCCACAGAAGTCTTTTTTTCTGACAAAGTACTATCTCCTTTGCAATTTCAGCTATATTTGACTATTTAATAAGCACTTTGAAAAACTTGTTAGAACGACTTTGCATGTTTTATACTATTATTCAGATGAATCTTTTTTCTCCCGATAGTTTGGCTATCTTTGAAACCTATATCCCTGTTATAAGAGCAGATTATGTTTTACTTTCAAAATAAGTGTTTCTGTCTTAAATCTAGTATGCATTATTTGGTACCCACTATTCCATATTTCCAACAATAATTTTTTTTTTTGGCTGTTTATCATTCTATTTCAATATCTGGTCTTTGGACACTTTAAAGGCTATTAAAAAAAATACATGTAAGTACTTTCCATTCACAACTGCAATGGTGCGCAAGTTTTTTTTTCAGATACATATCTTAATCTAATACTATTCTTCCAAATTTTGCGAAAGTTTTCTCTTGGGTTTTCTATAATATTTTTTCTGTAGTGGTTTTATACTTTTTTGGCTTGTTTTCAAAATATAGCATACGCAAATAGTTCCCCGGTGCTAATATATGTTTTCACCGTATATATGCACAAAGTTTACAGTCGGTGTAGAATAACCGTCCAAAGTGCATAGTTTAAAACCTCGAAGAAAGCAAAAGGGGGAAAGCGGAATCGAAAAGAACAAAGTCTTGGACTCAACGAGTTCCTTTACAAAACAGAAGTAGGGTCAGTTTCTCCGGAAGGGTAAGCGCAGCCTCATCCCCCCGCCGCCCCGCACACGACACTCGTCGTGAAGTCCCGAGGGTCAAAATCAGTGTCAAATCATAATGTCCCATTCGGGATAAACGAAAATCGTGTCAAATCGGAAAAGGATTCCAAGAACTCCTATAAATAAAGAGAAAGGCTAATACCCCCACATTTAAATTGCGCATCCTCTCCATATAATTTTTGCGCATCACTTTACATTCCAATAAGGACCGTTACATGTAATTACAGGTGGAAGCGTTCCTTAGTGCTAACAATGTAAAGAAATTCATTTAAATTTTGCAAATAAAAAATTAAAGAAAATGACAATAAAATTATTGGATACAATGCATTTCCAACCACGCACCATTGAGGCTTTGCTCATCAATTAACAAAATTCCAGATAAGATATTTTGTACAATTCTTTACATATACAAATTTGGATTTCTTCGTGTACCAGGCCGCATTGCTCATAGGTAAATGTTCGTTCTTATTTATTATTATTTATAGTTCGTGTCGTGTTTACATTTTGTTCTTGTTTTCAAATTTGCAGTGTTTATCGTCTTGTTCCCTTTTTTGCTGACCTTTCGGTTTTCTCTCGCTTTTTTCAATTCTAAGGTTATAATATAATGGTATATAGGATTATCACAAGCTTTCTTGAAATTCTTATATTGAGCGTGTCCTACAAGTAGTACAGTAAAGTCGAAATTTAAAGTGAGTTTAAAAAGAACCCTTTGTCACCGTAAAAAGATCAGTTGTAGCAGAAGAAACATTTTTCCGCTACAATCAGGAATTGAATAATATTATTTTTCTTTTATTAAATTTTAATAAAATTTCAACAGTAAAGTTTTCTCTGAAGTTTTTCGTGAGCTGTTGTTTTCTTCTTTTTGGTCATTGTCTTATCCATCTTCTCACGTGACAATTTTTGTTTGTCACTTTGGTATCATCGAATTCTTTTAATGTAGGAATGGAACGGAAAGGTTTAAGAATTGAACGGAATTTTGGAAACGTCATTGTTCTGATTGATGTTCAATGATCAAGTTGTCATTACGAGGACGCCGAGATTGCACAATACAATTTAGAAAGACGGAAGTTCTGAAACAGTCCATTGCGACCAATGTCAGATACACAACGTGGAAACTTCCTATTCAAATCTTAAAACCCAATTGAATACAGAAACAGCGATCCCTATGCCTCGCTTATCAAATGCAGTATTCCAAATCATCGATTGCTTCCTTTGTGCTTATTGTTAAGACTCAAAAGTCTCTCTTTGTGTTTAGAAAAAAACGCAGGAAAACGATTAATTTTTGTTTATGAAATACTATACACTATACACTAGTTATTTGTAATTAGACCGAACACAGAGAAAAGACTGTTTTTTTAAATTTCTGTATCTCGAAGGATTAGCACAGACCATTTGATTTTCTGTGGTGGACTGGGATTCGTATGCGGGCCAGAATTTTTTTCAATTATAGTTAATGCAATAAAATTTCTTTGGAATTGTTTTTTCCAATAGCCATACAGTGTACCAGAGTATATTTTTCATTCCAGATGCTGGCCAGATTATTTTCTTTTTTAAAAAAATCAGGGTCAGAATTTTTTTCTCAAAAAATCAAATAGTCCATGCCTTATCGACAGAAAATGTATTTTGACATGCGATTTTGAATGAAAAATTGCATGCTGATTTTTAGATTTAGATATAAAAGAAATGCAAACGTTTTCCAATCGAATAAAAAAACATATCCCTCCCTAATAAAAGAAAACATAAAATCATCAACAACGAAGAAATACTGGATAATACACGCGTTGTCGGGCATTTAGTGCGAGATAAAAGAAAACACACTTTACTTCATGTACTTTGAACAAAAAGTTCAGCTACGTTGAATACATACAACTTATTATTATGAGTTTGGGAAAAGACATATGTCATTAACGAAATTTCATGGGGAAAATCTGTTTTTTCTTAAAAATCACACACATATTTGAGAATAACGGCCTTTAACCCAAACAAGTACAATTTTACTTTTGAAGAGGCATTGACTGAATTAACTTTTACTCTTAAAAATCAAATAAATACTGTGAAAAAGTTCAATTGTTCAAATACTAACAGACAATCGCAACACTCGGAAACTGTTAGTCCATGACAAATATTTGCTTCTTTCTGATCTTTTCGCGATTAAATATTAAATATATATCAATATAACAAATTATTATGAATGAAAAAATTATGATTGGTTACGATTATGAATGGGGCACGTGCCGATGGTATTTGCTCTAAGCATTGAGGGTGGGATGTGGTTTCGAGGTACAATATAAAGACACGCGACTTGTCAATGTTAGGAAATCCAATCATCCGATTATAAAGTGATCCGTGTAATATAATGCCCAAATCGTTTCTGGTGAAGAATAAGAGAATTTGTACATTCCACACAGGAGATATGGACCAAACTTCATCAAGCGCCTTTCACGTCGTCATGCCAAGAAATCCAGGTTAGTAGTAATTTTTTCAACATTTTAGAAAATATAACGTGACAGAATTTTTATAAACACTTACTGAATCATGGGATTTTTTTTTGTGTTCACATTTTAACAGTTCATTCGGATGTTTTTACTAACGTATAATTACCCCTCTTCCGAAAAATGATAAATAAATAGGAACATAAAGCCTTTTTAAAAAAAATTAGCAGCCGACATAAATCTGTTCAGCTTTGTCGCTTCAAAGTATCAGGTTTTTATTAAAAAACATACTTTATTCTACGGTTAAGTTGAAAAGAAATTAACAAATTCAAATTTAAATAGTGAAAAATACTGTAAGCAAATAAATAAAAACTTTTTTGAAAACAGTCATAACTTACTATTTAATTGTATAATAGAAAGCCTTCTCCAACTTGGTTTTTTGTATCTTCATATACGATACGATGATTTAACGATGCGTAAATGAGTATCAGGGGTGAGGGCCCTTATTTGACCCGCATTTTAAGTTGAAATTAAAAATTGCCCCACCGTATTTTTCTCATATGTATATATGTTTAAAGTCCAAACATTGGAGCAACATTAGTTAGAATATTTTTTTATCATATATATGTAAAGTCCAAACATTGGAGCAACACTAGTTAGAATAATTTTTTTATCATATATATGTTTAAAGTCCAAACATTGGAGCAACACTAGTTAGAATAATTTTTCGCAATTAGAACATGAAAAAGATAATTTATGGACAGTAATGTTATTTATACCTCAATTTGGGCAAATTTATAAATTTGTTGAAGAATGATAATTGTAGGCAGTTTTGTTGTCTGAAAACTATGAGCGCATAGGGTCACTAGCCTCTTTTGCTTAATTTTTGTCTTATTAAGGAGAACGTCATATAAAATGTTGTTAGTGGCCTGCGCCATTTTTGACCGTATTTTTACTCGAAAGCCATCTTTTAACTTTTAACTACCCTATTGTCCAGAACCCAGCACCTTTCATAAAAAATTATAAATTTCAAGTTTTTGGATGTCTCCCGACTTAGTTTTACTTTATTTCAAAATGATTTTGGAAACTTTGATTTTAGAAGTTGAAACCGTTTTTACTGAACTTAGTCCTATATATAAACAATTGAAAACAAAGTAGTTGCAAAATAAAGCAAAAGAAAAATAATAAATAACTCAGCGCGAGCCTTGTTTAGCCCCATAGTCCTTTAAAATGAAAGGTTCTCGCCATTTTAAATGGAGTAAAATTATTTAGAAAACATCCCAAAACAGGAAATAAATATTTTAGATATATTGCACAGCTACAGAAAAAAGAGCGAAAAAATCAGTAGCTTATTAGTAAAACAGTAATCAAATTAGTAAAATATTACCGAAAATTGCCAGTTTCGGGCTACATTTGGGTTGGGATAGCTTATAGGGTATAGACAGTCCTAAGTTTACGAGCAAAGGTGATCTTAAGTTTTAGCTTAAAAGTTCTGTGAAAATGTATTTTTTCCTAAGACTTGTCTTAAGTGCAGTATTTGGACATTTTGTGAAATTGATTGCTGATTTTTATAAATAATGTGCTGCATTAAAGACCAATAAATAAAAAAAGAAATTTGTTTTATCCTTACATAGTATAGTGTAAATACCCCAAAAAAGCCTTGAAATTATCCATTTTCAACGATTTCCCTAAATTTGCTCAAATTGGATTTCATTTCATTGGAAAAGTTTTGAACTTTTGGAATGGTGCAAAATTTTTTTTTATTTTTTTGTCCCAACGTTTGAATTTTTAAATGAATAAGAAATAAAAGATGTGAAGCAATACATTGTATTTATTTTGAAACATATGGGAACCAAATAAGCCCCTTACCGCACACACTCCTTTCATTGTACAATATGGTATAGTGTTTCAGTAAAGTATGTATTTAAAACTTATCACCCTGTTTAAAGTTCACGGAGTAAAAATGTTTGCCGAGTAAAAATTAGAGGTACCAATTACTAGTGCATTACAAAAACTGAAATATGTCATCACCGCACAATCGCAAATTTTAATCCGCTCGTAATATTTTTTATCATAAGAAAAATTAAATTTATAACTTTTTGAAAAAAATGCATTTCCTATCTCAATTTTACCTGCAATTATTTGAGGCTTTGCGGACTTGAAAGATAATTTCAGTCGACTTTTTTGTAGATTTTGTAGACCTAATTGTACCTAATGCATACATAATTGTTTTTTATCTTTGGCAACATTTTCAATATAACAAAGAAGGTTTTTTTTAAATATTGTCTTTCCTTTTTATTGGTTCCTTATATGATCACTTAACAAAATCGTAAACATTAATGAGACACCAAAGTCTATAGATCTGTGTTTAAAAAATAATAAAAATTAGCAAAATAAAAGACAGGCCTGGGGATCGACACAGATTTTTTTAATATATTAATTATTATTATTATTATTTACGAATTAGATTATTTGGTGTCGCGATACGCCATAATCAATTCCACCTTACTTAAAACTAATTAAAATTTGAACAGAAATATTTATAGGCAATTTATCTGATTTTATGTCGGTGTTAGGTATAAGACGTACTATTGGTTGGCAGGGACATCATACATTAGACAGATACAGGAAAAATGGAGACGGTTTTGATCCAACTAAACTAATGCAACCACACTGCAAGTCAGGACTCCTTGTCATCGGATAGCCATCGTGCTTTTTTTTCCTTTTCATTGTTAGATATTTAAACATTTCTCTCCACCATTCAACATTCACACTTTTTAATCATTACCCTTTACTTTATATTATATAAAAAATCCCCGAGAAAAAAAGCTATATTGTAAAAGTGTGATAAACCCCTTTGAAAGATTGGAATAAGCTAACCATTTCAAATGATTTGAAGACTGAAAATTTTGTAAATTTGAATATGTATATTCCAACAATGACAGAAGCTCACGATGTTCACAATGCTTAAAATTAAAATGATTATTTACATCAAATTAAAACATATGATAGAAAAAAATATGGATATAATGCGAAGAAAATCCCACCTTGTAACAGCCAAAAATTTGCACTGAGCTTTTCCTCGGAGACAAACTTAAATTATTTGAAATAAAACCCTTAATGTTCGTGATGTAAACCGTATAAGTATTCATTAAATTTCGATTTCCAAACATCATTTTCCCCATAAACAATTTTTCAATACTTGAAATTTTGAACGTCAAATTCTCCGCGATTTCTCAATTTTTGCGCTAATTTTCCGATCAAATTTTATTTGTTAAAATGTACTTTAACAACGGCTTTTATGCTTCCTTCAATAGGATTCACAGAAAATAGCACGTACACCTGTCTGTCGGCATCAATTGAGGCTCTGAGAGAACGTTCGCACAATCCCAACGACGAAAAGATTACAACAGTAGGCGGAAACTACACTGCCTTCCGACCTTGGGTCCCTAAAAACCAGCTGTTTACAGGTAAATTAGTTACTCTTCAAAACGTTTAAATAATATAGGGAGTTGATTAATTGTATTAAATGCGTCTTGTTGACATAGTATCACTTTGAATAAAATCTAATAGCGCATCAATGACTGACTGTTCTTTTTAAATTAATAAGTAAATAAACCTCTTTACAAAAATTTAACAATAGACCTTGTTAAATTCATCTGCCTTGTACAGGTGATAAAACGAAATCATATGCTTTTATTTATTTTGAATTATTTATATCAATAAAATGCATTTTTGGTATGCTCAATCAATTGTTAGAGATTTTAGCAAGTCTATTATAATAAAAATGTAGGATCTTTTATAATATTTTGACGTTTGTTCTTGCGCGTTATGCTACAGATTTTTAAAATTTCTCTATTTTTTAAAGGAACACTTTAAAATTAATCACCGAAATCAGCCTGTAACTATGACAAGAAACGGAGAAAAATTCAATTATTACGCAATAAATGATTGATTTAGGGTTAAGGGATCTTTACCCAAGTTTGTAAGACTAATTTTAGTGAATTATTTTCAATATCAGAACTATTATTTCATCTTCTTTAAATTAGTACAACCATTTCGACGATTGTACATATACGTGTAATTGTGTTTGCTGCAAACATTTTTTCCAATAAAATTCATTAACTTAAATAATATAATCTAATAAGAATCATGGTTAACTCTTCAATAGTGATTCACAAGTAAGAGTGGTTACTAGAAAGTGACACTGTTTCAACAAAATTTAACACCTGTTCTCAATGATTTATTTTCTTACAGATGAAAATAACAAGAATGGAACCTTCATCCACCCAAGCTTCTTCCGAACCAATCCACTGATCGTAGATTATCGTTACATCCTTCAAAACTTTCTTTTATCCTACAGTTACTTTGGATCATATCCTTATAGATATGGTTTGCCTTTTAATTTCAACCAATCAGATACGAAATTAAGCGATGAGAACAAAGCAAACATGGTCGAGGAAGAACAATCCAGTACAAGCACAGATGGAACAGCATTCCAGTGCACAAAGTGTACTAAACCTTTTAGCACACCACATGGCCTTGAGGTCCACGTTCGACGTGCACATAGTGGGTCAAGACCATTTGCCTGCGACGTTTGCAACAAAACATTTGGACATGCAATCAGCTTGGACCAACATAGAGTCGTCCATAATCAGGAGAGAGTGTTCGAATGCCGTCAATGTGGAAAATGTTTTAAAAGGTCATCGACCCTTTCGACGCATTTGTTGATACACAGTGATACTCGGCCATACCCGTGTCCCTATTGTGGAAAGAGGTTTCATCAAAAGTCTGATATGAAGAAACATACGTACATCCACACAGGTACTTATATCCTTTCTCTTTTGCAAAAATACTTATTTTTGACATGGATCTTAAAATATAATTTCACAAATACAAATATATTGTTTTCGAAAATAACAACACAACCCCAACGGTTAAAGCTTATTTGCTGACAAAACAGAGTGTTCATAAAAATATTAGTCAAACAGAAGCTGGAAGAAAATAAGAATATCTTAATTTCTAATACCAAAATTAAAACAAATAAAATTATAAAATTATGATATGTTTAATTGGTGAAATGGTCAGATTATCATATTTTGCACTTGTAAGTCTATTTTTGGTAACTCAGTAGTTTCTTTTTATCACGAGACTTTGATGTGAAATGGCGGTTCTTAAAACGACAGTTTTATATTTTCCAAAACAAAAAATCTTCGACGTCACCATTAGAAATTCAGTTCGAATAATATATTGTATAATCTAAATCCTACATCATTTCGACCGAAAAGTAAAATTACAAAGTAATGGATTCTATGATCTTCAAATCATGCTTACTTTTGTTTAGGGACAAAAACTATACTATATCATTATTCAGTCTATAAAAACAAGTTTTGCACAGGAGT
>JARWCS010361787.1:0-10597 GCA_034783895.1 Geukensia demissa | reverse complement strand
TTGTTGTCGTTGTTATCGTAACAACTCCACTACCACCGAAAAGCAAATAAATGAAACGTCGCACGATTTTTTTGTCCTAAATTTATGGGGAAAAACCAAAATTCCTGATAAATTCGTCCTTCTCTAACCCTAAATTTTGGACCAGCTCATGTAAACGTACATGTACAGGTTTACACGGTTTATGGAAAAGTATATACTTTAATGATCGCTGCTTCTTTGCTGAAAAACGCAATTTCTGTAGATACTTACTTTGAAGTGATTATTTAGTGTTTTATGAGCGTGATTAATTAAAATTACCTTACAAGTACATAAAATTACACAAAAATATGTCAACAGGTGACAAAAACAGTCCAAAGTACACCGAAAAAAAAAATATACTGGACATTTATCATACAACTTGCGACAATAAAACATGCATGCATCTTTCATATGTTTCATGAAAATGAAATTTATGACAATGCTTATGTGTTAATTATTTCCAAGTCCGTACTCAGATTTTCTGAGGTTCTTAATGTTGGTGGCTAATTTCTTCGTTGTTTCAAATTCCGTACTTAGTTTTTCTGTAGATTTCAATATAATTTTAATTATTTCGACAAAATACATATTGAAATGAATATCAGTAAAACGTGCAATGATATAACTTTCGCCTCCTTTCTTTTATTAGTTTAGAAGAGGGTTCTTATCCCGTTGTTCTTTTTTTTTTTCGCTTTCCCGGATATAATTTTGTATAATCCTTGTAATATACCTTTAGTTCATAATGAAATGTTAATTAATTGAACTCTAAATCTACTTGCTGTTTTGAATCTACTGTAAGACTTATAACCAAAAATATTCCATTTTTAATCGTTTCATGATGATGTTTTTACCGAAAAAGCTGAATAATTTAACAATCGTAAGATCCAGTAAAAGCACGCATGCATTATGGAATTGATTGGATCGATTGATCTATTTATATTTAGTTAGAGAACACTAATAATCAAACGTGTGGTCAGGATCGGACAAAATACCGCCACGACATTTGAATAGCACACTTTAAAAAGGGAGAGTTCGGTAGGAACTGAATGCGGCAAAAGGTCTACAAATTTGAAGTCATTTTTTTAAATCTACAGAATGTTCATTTACGTCCAAGGAAAACAGCATTCTCGGAATACTTTGGTTGACAACATTAATCCCGTGAAAACTTTTAGGAGAAATTAACCTCCTTTCGGGCGAACCGATTTGTATACCTCATCTTTCCACGGAAAGTCATTTAAACAACTGCTGACATAGTATTTCAAATTTTTCAAAAATGCCCGCTTCAGGTCAAAAGCAAGCTATCAAAAAGATGCCACAGGTTAACCTAGTATAAATTGTACAATTAAATATATTGTTTTAAACCTACCTTAAAATACTGAACACCGAGCAGCTTGATCATGAAAACGAAATATAAACAATTGTTTAACAAAAAAAACCCAAATCTTTCAAATTTTATTTAAATTTATACTGCAATGTTCTCAGGAATTTAATGCTATAACAAACAAATGGAAATCGACGGGAACACTGCTAAAAAACGTAAAGTAGAAAATTCAGTCATGCTTCTATTACGTCTCACCTCTGGGTAGAAGAGAAAGTGACCATTTAGGACAAGTGGCCTCTTAAATAAGCTCATTCATGATAAATAATTAACTGAACTATGGGAAATGAAAAAGTAGTCTTTAAAAGAAGTGGTTGCATAGTAGAGGCGACTACTGAGGAAAGTGTGACTGTATATTGAAAAAAAAGAAAATAATTGGAGACTGTCATTTTTATGCTATTTAAAATTGCGTACCAATAAAGAAGAGTTTTGAACACTTCTCTATATTTTGTAACCTAGTACATAAAGCAGCAAGTTTGTGGAAATATTTGCCGATTAACTTGGTTTATTCCTAGTTTTACTCCAGGTCATTTTTTTTTCAGTGCAAAAAGTAATAACGGTTAATTTATTATGAGTATTCAGAACCTGACTGAATAAAAAAGGTATCGAATTGATATTAATTCAAGTAATTTTACTTTCTTGTCATATTGCATGTTTAATGTACATAAATTTAACGAAAAGATGGCTTTTTAATCAACGGCAATGACGGGTCGTCAAATTTTACGTACATGAATGGTTTCTTTTCCTCATTAACAGTAAGCCGATTCCTGCTATACCATCCATGTCAACTTTAGAATATGATGAATATTGCTTCACGTCAACACAATACGTTGTAAGCTGAGGAAATAGTTTAAGCATTTACATGCCTTGAAGAGTTGATATTTTCTCTTATAGAATCGGGACTTGAGCAGTAGAGCATTCGTGGTTGTTGAGTAACATGCTCAAATCATATGGTCTTATCTCCTGCAAGACCTGAGGTCATACCTGACTTCAGGCTGGTTAAACTTGACTCAGTACGCACGTGCGTTATATGTTTGTCAGTTACCTGTCTAAGATGGCTTGTTCTCTTCATCTTCCTATACCATAAATCATAAGTCGATTGGCACGATACGACTTTTAAAAAAATTGTAAAGGGGGTGGCTCACTTAAACCCCTAATTGAACCGAAAAAGAATCGATCGCGACCTTTATTAATTATTCTCTATATATTCTATTGGGATTTCCTTTATGTGGAATTCAGGAATACGGTAATAAATCTAAATTTTAAAATTAATTGGAAATGTTCGGGCATTTTTGTACAAATAATACTGCATTGTGTCTAAATTATTTTGATTACAGTGTTTCTTCACCGCTGTATTTCATTGATTCAAATTTTGTTTATAAAGTTTGGTAATTACAGATGACCTCCTTAAGATAAAATTTCAACGATTTTTTGAGTCCTTGAAACTTGTTACCTAATGTACCTTTTATTTTTCACATTAACCCAAAAGTTACACAAAACGTTTTAGATGTATCACTGTACACGTAGAAGATGTCGGATTCTTGCACAGACCCTCACTTATTGCGTCACGGTGAAAGGTAAAACGTGCATTATTGTGGTGTAATTTATCGCTTAATTCTCATCTTTATTCGTAAATAGCCTTTCCGTGACTCCGCTACCTTTTTATTCTGTTGCGATTATGAAAATGCGTTTTGCTGCTTAATGTGAAAAAGCGCGATTTTAGCGTGTCATATATTACTATTTACCATTGACCGTGCTACTTCTAGTGATAAGTTAAGAAGACTGGTGTTACGTAATCATAAACGTGATAATTACCACATTAATTTACCTTTGCATCCAATTAAACCCACTATTAATTTGTACCAATAAAGGCTTTGAGCTGCAAAATTTATCCTTTTGACTTTCCCAATATTAGTTGTCAAAATCATTTCAGGATCTTGATAAAAAAAATCGGCTTATTTTTTTACCTTCATCTAGATGGAGATTCTAAGCCTTTGTTCCTTTGTTTACATTTTATCTTTTAGTTTGTTTCAAATGTGTCTTGTCTCTTTAGACTATGCACTTTTGATCTATCACATGGGTAGTCTACACTGGACTTAGAATCGGTCGATTGTTGAGAAAGACTCCACAATGATACATAATAAAATCATCTCACATTTACATTTAATAAAGCTCAAAGATCTAGAGCAATTTTCCCACGTTTTAATTTTATTACAACCATTTTCAAATAGTTGCGTAATAGTTCTTCAATTTTATCTATATTTAAATCAATTGTATGATGTTATTAGTTTATCATTAATTTGTTTTATTATGTTGCTTAAGGAAATTATTCTTGCATGAATATTGAAGTTTGCTCTCATAAATATTCCCTTTTTCTGCACCTTTTTACCAAGGTTAAGCATTTAAGGACACTAAAATTAAAAAGAAGTTTTCTGCTGATGTATTTTACTTACACGCATAAGAACCATATCATTTTTGGTTCTTAGTGTCATTTTGAAAATACAAAAATAGCTAAAACTTTCCTAAGCAACAAGGTCTGTTATATAAAAAATATTTAATTGCTAAAGTCTAGTTCATGTCTAGCAACATCCAATCCTCACACCTGCGAATATAGTATAGTTGTCTCTGTTGATACGATACTGCTGGGCTTGTGTTTCTCATGATTTCGATAATGGAGGTTTGCTGCTGACTGAAAAGCTACAGAATCAGTGATTTCTGGTGCAAAGATTGAATTCATTACTTCGGAAATATTTTGATCGTAAGCAAAACTTGATTAATCGATATGAAATATCTGTCGCACAAATGCTTTTTTCCACTATTATTAGTAACCGCAATTCCCTTCTCGAACCGCTTGTGACCTTCAACGATTGTAATTATTCGCCGCCTTTGATTATGAGTAACACAACGAGTTCCATTTGTGGAGCAGAAGTTGTAAGCCTCCAGGAAGTGTATACCATGTTACTCCAGATTTAGTTGTTTACTAGTATTTTATGTTCTGTTGTTTGCCTTTTTCTATGGTTTTGTAACTTCTAACTTGACGATTCTACTATCCCTTTTAGTATTTTTTCACATTTTTTGCCAGAACTCTAATAATAACAAGACTGAAAATAAGACAAATTGCTTAGCCAATCAAGACCGTCAAGACCCATTAGGAATTTTCAGTCAGGAAGCCCTAGAGTAAATCAAGATTTTACAATAAATATAGATAGATATAAATTACAGTTTCAACCAATTAAATGAAAGTTTCTTAAGGTCTGAGAAATTAAAAATGCACGAAAACACAGGACTGAAATAGCATTAAATATAATTTCTTCCAGAAATAATAAAAATACAGAGATGGGATCGATTTAATAATCAATTTCCAAACTAAAAAACATAAAAATTATGTTTAAAAAAAGATTTTGGTTAAAAAAAGGTCAAATGATTTCACCTAAAATGAAAACATTTCCTCCAGAATTTTATGGACTTCTTTAAGATTTTAAACAAAGACATTTGAAGTCCATCAAAATTTTATCGAAATAAGGGATTGAGAACAATGTTAATAAAAACAAGAGGATACTTGTACGACTTTAATTTCTGAATCTAAATAATTATTATGAAATGTTAGTGTTGATTTCGTTACCCTTAACCAATTACAGGTTTTTATAATTCATTAGGTTTTGCCCCCAACTTCCAATATCTTTAGGACAATTCTGGTGACCATGTTGACATTTCCAGTCAAAACAATCCATAAACCCAAGAGTGTGTATCAATAATCATTACCATACACAAGTCTTTGCGGTTACAAACCAACAATTACTATGCACGTCTGTTTATTGAATATTTTACATATTATGTATATTGCAATTTTTTAATGGGATTATTACATTTCCTGTTTTAGATATTACTTTTAATCAGTATTGTTAACGTCGTGGTTAATACGTATCACGTATCCATCAAGGAAATTTTTTCGCTTGATAAAGATGTGTATCATTTAGAAAAAAAAAGAATTGTGTATTGATCATATTAAATTTAGTTGTATAAAGATCTAGTATACACCCTGTTTTAAACAAATACCAACTTCCTTCTTTACGCAGAAGCTTATGATCTTAATATCGAGGGGAAAACGATAATTTGGGTTGATGTACATTGGAAACTAATTTAGGCAATAGATAAATGTATGAAAATACCTTCACAAAATTTAACATGTTTCGACCTCATAATGCAAATAAATGATGGTATGATTTTCTATAAGACAGAGTTCAAATAATAAACAAAAAAACATCATCAGGTTACATAGAGCTTTAAGCAATGGATATTTCCACCCCGAAAGGCAAAATGTAAGAAAAATGACGGCATATTCAAAAGTAACAATTATCGGTCGATGGAGCCTATATATAAAACAACTGAAGTGAAAGTAAATCACAAAACACCACAATCACTGGACAATATGTTTCTGGCTTAAGACAGGCACATTAAGTACTTGGCGGGTCAAACATGTTTGTGAAACCAAAGAATATAAACCAAGTGTATTAATTTTAAGTCTTGAGGTGGATGCACAATACAGAAACAATAAAAAAAAATTAACAAGATGCACAGACCTCCAAAAAAACCCCACTGTGTCTGACAGTTGAACTCCAATCACAATCGATAATATGACTGGTTTTTTGAACTAGAACATCAAATAACATCCAAGTGGATTTAGTGCATTGGTATAGAAAAAACAAAAACAAAGCAATTTAAGTGAAAAAACTTATCACCCTAAAGGATTAGGAAACAAATGACTAAAATCCGTCAATATATAGAAGTGACAATCAAGAGATATCTAAGCATAAGAATAACCAAAACGTTATTGTCAGCACTGAAGAGTGGACCGTTTAGATAAGAGACAAAATGTCACAAGTTTCAAAACACCAAGAGTGGACAGACGAATTCTGAGATGATTATTTTCATGTGTGCATAAAATCGTTCTAAAGAAAACTGAAAGTAGTTAAATCGTATATGTCACCAGAAAGCCATATGAGGGACTAAGTCCAGTGTAGAATACCCATGTGAGAGATCAAAAGTGCATAGGACAAGACAAATTTGAAAAAAAACTTAAAGATAAAACGAAAACAAAAGGAAGAAAGGCCTGGAATTCATAAAGTCCTTTATAAAACAGGAATGGGATCAGATGCTTATGAAGGGTAAGCGTCCACTGTCCTGCGCGCAGCACCCTTCGTAGAGTCCTTAATGTCAAAATCAGTGTCAAATCAAGATGTCAAAATCGAGACTGTCAATGTGTGCCAAATCCGAAAGGAATCGCCTCCTATATAAGGAGTGGGGCCAGGTATCATGGAAGGTAAGCATGCCCTGGCTTGCGCGCAACACCCGTCGTGACATCCTAAAACTCTAATCTAATTCGGGTTAACGTCAATCCGAGGATGGTTAACTTATTTTTGTATTACCGGTAACAGGTCCTTAACTAGCCGAGATACACTGATACCATATTCGTGATGACGA
The DNA here is from genome assembly GCA_034783895.1 of Geukensia demissa. Classification (NCBI taxonomy): domain Eukaryota; kingdom Metazoa; phylum Mollusca; class Bivalvia; order Mytilida; family Mytilidae; genus Geukensia; species Geukensia demissa. Next base: position 3,723 of record JARWCS010361787.1, on the reverse strand, counting down.
CCATAAAATTTATGGATGGACGAATTCAACCTTGATTGGATTTATCCTTGTTGTAGTAATTTACAGCAATGCTCTCTTCAGAATATCCGGATACTTGGAACAGGCACGAGAGTATCTAATCAACTGCGAGACATAAACCCCGTAGACAGGGGAATCAGGAATATTGCCACATAAATATGGGAAGTTTACAATAGGAAAGTTGAAGTCAACCCTTTTGTCGTGAATCCTAGAAAAAAGTTTTCTCTCTGTCAATTTCGAGGAATAATGTGCGGGAAAATGACAATTTCTTTATTTTTTCTATTGGCTGATTATTTACGCAAGATAACATTTTCAGCTCTACCTTTCAATTTTAATGTATATTTGCACTGTTCAATATATAAAACATTTTACTTTAGATTGAGTCATTGATTGTTGCTTAACGTCCAACGGCAAATATTTTATGCATTTTCAGGATAAGAATTTATAAATGGGGTGGGCTGCGGGTCAAGTCCGGGTCTTTAACAGCTGAGAATGTGGTATTCTTGCAATGCGGGATTTACTTTTTTGTCTTCTCCGAATGATGTTGGTTTAGAATTTTGTACAACCCGCTCAACCAACGGCCTCCCGTTTAGGAGGAATTCTGCCTCTGGCGAAAAAACCGAGTATCCTATATCTTTACCCCACCTACTCTCGGGGTGGTCTAGTATTAATACATCCCGCTCAACAAAGACTTTTTAGCAGGGTTTTTTCTGCAGGCAGAAAAACCGAAAGACCTATTTTTATAGTTACAGGAAGCCCCATATCAGCCACTTTTCAGTTTAACCCGAACTTCAGGGCTCATAAATTGTCACCCTTGTCCTTTCTCAAAATGATTAAAAATATCCTTTTCACTAATCTTGTGTACGTAAACATATTGGTTTTAAAACCTGTAAAATGCGATATTTTTATATGATGAAACATATACTCTTTTTCCGTGTGAGGATATGAAGCATAAACAATTTATCCCCAACAATTTGTAATTTTGGAAGAGAAACTTTCTAAGTTACATGTACATATGAATTCCCCTAACAATTACATAAATATGTGTAGTGAATTTGACGGATTGGTACAGAAATGAAATTAACAACCAAGGTTAAGTGATAAATACTATGTTATTTGTACCGTATAAACATCAATAATGATATTGTATACCTAATGATATTGTCTAGATATCAGTGAGTTCATTCACTTTAACGAGAGGTCAGATGATCACTTATTTGAAGGATACATACAATATGATTTTAGTGACAATGATCTTAAATGCGCTTATCTCTCGGAAGCTGAATGGACAACATTCAAGGCGAACGTAAGGAATAGTTCCCAAAATTCTCAAATTAAAGAGAAACACCTAAGCCAATCTTTCCATTGTTTTTCCTTATTTATTTTTTTAACAATGTTACAATGCTTGTTTGTTCTCTTGCCAGTGGCTAAAATATGTAGTTTATTTACGACACAATTTAAGACACTAATTTATAAATAACTACAGAGAAAATTGCGATTCCTGTGGTAAGACAAGATGTACAAATGCGTTTCACAACGCATTCAGGTCACCTATATCTAATCATGTTTGTGTCGCATTAACTATAATATCTGTTTATTGTTTTAACTATTAAACTTTGATGGGGCAAACCTAACCGGTCTTATATTGTCTGGTTAATGTTTTTATATATCAGTACTAAAAGGACAAAACAATATTTATCAAATGATAAAAAAACCCAAAATATTTGTTTTTCCTAGAAATATATTATTAAACCTATTACCATTATGGAAAATTTCAGCTCAGTTGCTTGCAATCGAGTTCCAACTCGCCAGGTTCTAGGTCAAGTTCAATTCGGTGGTTTTATCTGGTTTTCCCATTAATGAAACTAACTTCCACAATATGGGTGACTTTGAAAAAGTTTAAGCATGTATGACTCATGACCTTGTTTTCGAATTTTGCTTCTAGTTCCTTATAAGATCGAAATAATCGTAACGTCAGAATAAAAACGAAGTTTAAAATTTTATATATTTCGCTGCGATTTGTACCGATAAATAATTCCTGTACCGTGGCAGCCGATTAAGTATAAGCAAGATTTACGTATTCGAAAGAATATTTTTTTACTACGAATATCACGTGAAACAGTTCCACATCGACTATAAAACAGTTGTTACACATTGCATTGTCAAGCATTAACGTCGCGTTCTATTTCGTCTGCTATGCTGCCTTTTCCTGAATGAAAAACATTCGACGTAAATCATTCATTAAATCAAAAACGTCTTGTTTTCATTCTCTGAAGTAGACATGGTATTGGAAAAGATCGTAAAATATGATATTTTCTTAATTGATGCTAATTTTGTTTTTATAATTAACGATAAAATGTCATACATTCTATATTTGTAAGTATTGAGTACTGTGCTAGTAATTCCCTATTTATTTAATTTACTTAATCGAGACTTCATGTTCATATTAGCTCAACATGAATTGGTTCTATTTCTGATATCCTAATTCACGGTTATGTGGTTAAAATTATTGGTCAATCAAAGCTTATTTTATAAAAATGGCAAGATTTGAGAATAGTATTCTTTTTTAATTATTATTTTCTGGATACATTTAGTCTACGATTACTTTACCTAACCTCGTTATCATTCATGAGTGCAGGGGCTCATGAGACAATAGAACTTTTTAGTTGTTTATTTTTCTTTTATGTCCTGTTCCGTCTATTCATGTGCACGAGGTTACTGCGTCTATGACTTTTCCTCTTTAGTACGCGGATTCGGCTCTTTTCAGTTCTCGACCCGCAGAGCTGACCCAGCGCGAACCCTAGGTGGCGGATAGGGAAGGCCCTCTCGTTGGGGGGTTGCCAGGTTATAATATGGAAAGCCTGGCCGTAGACCATATAGTGGGTGACGTGTTTGGAGAGTGCCATGATCCTTGCACGTAAAAGACCCCTTTTGTAGTTTTCGAAAAAGAGTAGGTTAATGCTGCTACAAAAGGCTAAATTTGACGTCCCTACCCATCACTCCCTTTTTCCAGTGGCAGTCAAAAACCGTTGTGTCCCATCCCACCCCTTTTTCGATATTGATAATGACAAAAGATGTAAAAGGCTATGAACTATAAAATGTGAAACTATTAAAAAAAACACGACAATCGACTTAATCTATTGAAAAAAATGGTGAATAAATAACATGACTAATTAAACGACAACCACTGGACTACTAGTAAAATATTCCTTTAAAATTTATGTTCAGTTTTTCCACAGGTCATTTAATGCCATGATCAAATAGTTTAACATTAAGCGATTTTCATTAACTCTAAGACTGTTTGAGCCGAATTTTACCCAACTTAAGTGAATTAATCCTTGTAAATTGTGTTTGGTTTTGCTATCCGCCCCTGAAAATGGTCATCGTGACCCGACTTAGTTTAACATTGGACTTGGGATCCTTTTGGAATTTAACATTTTCTATAACTTAAATGAGAAAACTGAGTCGATTTAAACTTAACCTTAATGGATTGTAGCTTGGATGGTCCTTTTTGAAAATATGTTCAGTTTTTTTACAGCATCTAACACGGCCGCTATGACCGAATATTCTTTCACATTAAGCCTATGGAAATTTTACAGTTTCCTCAACATCGAAACCACTGATGATTGTTGCATAACGTCCAGCGGCAAATATTTCACGCATATTCAGGACGAGGGCATTCTAATGAATAATGATGATTGACCC
>JARWCS010361776.1:0-10597 GCA_034783895.1 Geukensia demissa | reverse complement strand
TAAATCCATATGCATGTAGATACTGGGTTCTAATTTTCACCAGAAGCTGAACCTACATATTTCTTGAAAATCTTTTTACAGGAAGCTTTTATACAAGCATAGAAAATCTTTTGGATCATTTACTTTTGGTACAAACTTTAACAAAATTATACAGTTCAACAGATTTGAAAATTTGTTATGCTTATTTAATTTCAACATGACTCAATTTATAATAATACTAATAATTACTTTATTTAGTGAAGGTAACACAGTTAGTACAATACTAATCTCCCCTGAGGCCTTCAGTTAAGCAAAATTAATTGATATAAAAATACAGACAAATATATTCAATTCAATTCAAATATAAGAAATAATGCAACACTTAAGTTTGTTACAATAATTTGCATTAAAAATATAGATATATTACATGTACATTGATTTTATTGTATGAATAAATGTGTCATAATCTTGAAAAATGAGCTTTAAGGTTCTCTTTAATGCTATATATGCTTTGAGTGTTACAAATTTTATGTGGTAAATTATTCCACAGATGTGGTCCTGAGTAACTGAAGGATTTTTTGAACAATTCCATATTTGGTTTTGATACATTTAGATTTCTGTTTGACATAGTTCTCAGATGATAATGATTATCATCATTTGTATATGAAATTTTTTCCTTTAAGTATGATGGAGCATCAGTGTTTATACATTTGAATGTTAAAAGACATTTGTGATATTTAATTCTCTCTTCAAATTTCATCCAGCCTAAAGTCTTAAATAATGGATCTGAAGAAGCAAAAGCGTCAGTATCTAAAATTAATCTTGCTGTCCTTTTTTGCAGTTTCGAAATGCGAGCTATATTCTCATTACTACAGTTTCCCCAAATGACACAACAATAATCCAATAAAGGAAGAATAAAACCTGTATAGAAAAGTTTTCGTGCCTCTAAATTTAAGAATTTCTTGATACGTGATAGAAGATAAATACGGCTTGCAATAAAAGCACTTATATACTGATATTATTACCAAAATCATGTATGTTTATTAAAAAATATATACATTTTTGGAAGCATTACTTTTTTAAAGAGACATTGTGTGATTATGTGTGTATATTTTATGTTGTAGAAAACATAAGCAGAACAAAAGTTACTGGAAAATTACAAGAATTTACAGAATTTATGTGATACTAACAAGCAGTAAACTCATTCATACCAGGTACACCGTTTAATTGATTTACTTTTAAATATATGTTGCAAGTAGAAACCCCATATTTTTATTATATGACATTCGATTTTTAAAAACTAAGAAAAACACTTAGAAAAATGTAAGAAAATCCTTGTTAGCACTCCAGCCAATTCATTTCTCAACTGATTCAGATAGAATTTATACAACAGCTTTTACTCAATAATACCTTAAGGTAGTTTGAAGATCAGTCCTGCTTTGTAGGAGTTATGCCCTTTAAACACTTTAAAAAATATTTTAAAAATCCTTGTTAGCACTCTTGCCAATTTATTTCTCAACCTATTTTGATATATTTATATAGAAACTTTTACTCAACAATAACTCAAATTAAGGTTTGAAGATGAGTCCTGGTTGAAACTTTTGTAGGAGTTATGCCCCTTAAGCACTTATTTAAATGTTAAAAAATCCTCCTATTCTAGCAAATTTATTTCTTATCTGATTTTGATAAAATTTATGCAGCAGCTCTGACTCGATGATGCTGCATGATGAAGATGAGTCCTGGTTTAATATTTTAATAGTTATGCCCATTAATCACATTAAAAATGACAAAAAACCTTGTGAGTGCTTTAGCAAACTTATTTCTTGTCTGATCTGGGTAAAATTTATACAGTAGAATTAACTCTATAGCAGCCCAAGGAAGTATGAAAATGAATCCTGGTAGAATATTTGTAGGAGTTATGTCCCTTTATCACTGAAAATGGACACAAATGTCCCTTTGATCTCTCTAGCAAATTTATTTCTCATCAAATTTGGATGATATTTATATTGAAGTTGATACCTCAAAGTCATTTCTGTTAAATTAATATATTTTTTGTATTAAAAATTTTGTTTTAATTCACTGTGCTGTATAGGTGGGGGTTTTCAGAACATTGTTCTCCTTTAAGAATAGGCCATACTCATACAATGTCTATTGTTTTGGGAGACTAGGCTTTCTTATAAATCCTTAAATTCACATAAAAATGAAAAAAGAAATTAACAAAACAAAAAAACGCAACTTGCTGTAAATTAATTTTATTTCATTGGATATCAATTTTCGTGATCTCATGGGTGATGCCTAACAACGAATTCAAGTATCCTATGAAATAGATATTTTATGTTAGAAAATTATAAAACCACAAATTCCAATATCCACAAAGCTATGAATTTTCACTAAACCACACAAATTGGTACACACGAAAATGAATTAATCCACAGTATGATTTATATTGCAGGAATTTGATAAGCTTGCATCATTTATATCCAAATACTACAGTGTCAGTCTGGAGAGGAAAGATGTCTCAGTGAAGGTATGAAACTGGACTACAGACCTGATTTTTTTCCGCTTTAAAGCGGAATTCCGCTTTTCAAAACTGGGATTTTCCTGAATTGCATCCTTTATTACACATAGAATTAAGCTTCCGGTAACCCATTTCCGCTTTATTTTTTTGTCGGCAAAATCAGGTCTGATGCTATAATATGCAACCATTTTATAAAAAAAGTGAGTAAAGCCCAAGAAAACAGGAAGGTGAAGAAATGAAGCACTGACAAGACTGTAAGTTTAATTTAGAATTTCTTTTGCGGAAGGATATCATACCAAACTAGAAATTTTTCATAAAGTTTGGTTTCTGTAGTATATCTTGAGTTTTTGACTGCAAATAAATTGTGGTTGTATTATGGTATTGTGCTGTCATCAACAGCAGCTTTGGTTGTAGACAGGTTGGTTATCTCAAGATAACTTTTGTTCTAGTTAATCAATCCTTTTAATATTTTGGGACATTGATTTTTGGTACTAGATAAAGGTTAGGGTTAACTAGCCACAGCTGTTTTTCTTTTTATTAGAGACAAAAATTGGTTTTTGCTTACTATTTAACAGGAGTTAACCCAGTATCTATTTTTATCTGATTTTGATATTCTGCATGACAGAGCAAACTAAACAATCCTTATGTCCATTACATTACTAAGTTAAGTACATTACTGTGTCCACACTTACCATAGAGTTCATTTGTACAACTTCCTCAAGTAAAAAGGCTGTTGTCATTTAATGCTGTGCCTGGAAAGCACCTCAATGAAACTTTTTATTGATGTATGAAAGAAATAATTATTATAAGATAGTTAAAATGTTGTTATAATATCAGAGGTTGAAAAGGATAGAGCCAGAAGTGTGACACAGGAAATTGGCATACTAATGATTTTTTTGGTTCTAAAAAATTTTCTATTTTTTGCATGTTTAATTTTTTTAAGCTATTTTTGACGATTTTAGTGGCATCTGCCATTTAAATCAATTATTTTTAATGAGCTATATGTAGATCTCAAAATTTGAATTTGTTTACAATGATATGATAGAAGAATCACTACTTGTCTAAATCGTATGACATGTGGAATCAACCCAAACTACTTATATCAGCTCAAGGGCTAGTTTGGCTTGATCTATGGATTTAGGCATGTATTATTCTCTTTTTAACATTATTCAGATCAAAGGAACAAAAAATAAAAAAATTCTGATGCACATTCTGCACAATAAATTATTTGAATGATGACACTTTCCAAAGTATCATAACACTCTAGGTGACATTTAGTTTTGGAGAGAGAAAATTTTGGAAGTCACCAAAACTGTAAGAGATAACAGGGTGGTGGATGGGAAAATTGAAAAAACTGAAATGTCATGAAATCCCCTGTACCAAACAGACTTACTGTCTACTGAGACTCGAGGAATGTACCAAAATAATACACTGAACATTTTCAGTCAAATCTTTCCAGTCTATACTCATCTGCTTTTAAAAGAATGTGGAGTGGTATTCATGTGACATCACCTCTTCTGTAATGCTGCTAAAGGTATTTTAGGAAAATTTGGTTGTCAGATTATGTTCCTTTGGAACAAAACTTACCAGAAAAAGAAAGAACTCTAATGGTTGAAGATTTTAGGAATGGACCATTTCAGAAATGCAACAGAATTCTGGGATCATCATTGTAATGAATGAATTTCATTGGTCAAAACTTAATTTATGAGGACGCTGAAATTGCACAATGCATTTTACGAGGGCGAAAGTTGAATTTCTGAATCAGTCCATTCTGAAAGTTTTTGTGTAAAAAGAGCATGATTTTTTCATGATTTCAAGTGATTTTTGTATTTTTGATTTTTGCACTTTCACCCATGAACTCTTTTATCCAGGAAAAGACAACTTTATTAGAATATAATTGTGTTTAATTACTTCTCAACAATAATGAGCGATCGTATGGAGCGATATACAGATTTACATCCAGCCATCTCTAAGGGATAATGTTGCCTGATATCATGGTATATGAACGTAGATAACTTTTTGCTTTCCATACAAACAACTATTCTCAGAGGCAGGTCAGTCAACTTCACAGACCATGTACCTGTAACCCTCTGCAGAAATGTCCAAATGATACTACAAAGTGACCACTGGACAGATCTGGTACATGGATGTTTTTCAAGTGTTTTCAGATTGGTACAGGGTAATACATCCCCAACTAGTAAAGGTAGATTGGTCTTTCAAATCTATTTCCAGGTTATTGCCAGCAGGGTTCGCACAGGAGCTTGAAATCCTTAGAAGTACTTGAAAATGAAAGTTGGAAAATCAAGAACTTGAAACTACATGTACTTGAAATATTAATAAGGTCCTTGAAAATCCATGAATGTCAAAATTTAATAAATGAACAATTTATTGTTCAAAATGTCAAACATGCTTGATTTCCATCCATAAAAGGAATTCGAAGATACCAAAGGGGCAGACAGAATTCATTTAATCATTGAAAATTGAAGACTCTATTTGGCAGCCAGGGTATAGAAATAAGCTGTTCAGTTTCACCGTCATCAGGTAGAACTTTTGCTAAAGGGTTGCCCATTGGTTTGGCAAGATAGTTTAATACTCAGCCTACCAAAGAGCAGTCAGGGATTAAGAAAATTAGTGGTTTGGTTTCTCCACCTGGAGATAGAATCCATATTAATTCTGTACCAACAATCTTATTAGGTGATTTAAAACAATCTGAAATGCTGTGCTCTCAGCACGATATATAATAGTTTGCAAAGGCTAAATTTCTCACCCCTATCCATATTTTCGGATACTGGAATGTATGTTGAAATGTATGTTGAAAAGATACATTTTACATCTTTGCAATTTTGTAATTTGTAAAATTCCCTTTTTGTTATCTTTCTATTTGGCTTCTTGGTGCTCAGTACCCTAAGAACTGTAAATTTGATTTGGTGCTGGATGTTAAGCAACAATCAATTAACAGGACAATACTAAGACCTGAAGGTAAACCCTTTGGAAAATGCAATGATAAGGACATCCTTTGTCCTTGAAAAATCTGAAAATATTCCATGAAAGTCCTTGAAATGTGCTTGATTTTTATTGTGATAATTGTGTACGAACGCTGTGCCAGTCAGATAATATTAATATCCTGTACTAGCAATAAGATTGGTACATATTCCTGTTCCTTCATCACTAATTAGTCAAAGGTAGCAGAAATTATAGGTCTTTCCATATTCACTTACAGGATAATTTACTGTCTTAATTTATTTTCATGCCTTCTGCTAGAAAAATCAGTGGCTACATAGAAATTATGTTGTCCATTTGTCTGTTTATCCCCACCTTCCACCTTCTCAAAAACCACTGGATGGAATTTGATGAAAAGTTCAGTGATTCACTGTTACATCACACCATTTGCACCTTTAAATTATTTAGGTCTAAATTATTTATAATACACTAAGAGGCTTTACTTGAGTTCTCTGAAACTGCCAAGTCTTTGCTGGTCCTCTTTATCAGGCTTAACTTCCTATTCTGCATCCAATCAACTTGACCAATGCAGCCATACTTTGTTGAATAAAAACCTTTTTGCAGTTTCCCTTAAAAAGCATTTTTGGTTCACCTTTATGAAGTAAAGGCTAACTATTGGAATTGTCTTGCATCCGCTTCTATGTCCGTGTCTGTGTCCTCGTTTATAATGTTACAGGTTGCTTTAAGGTTCTGGTACAGTTAAACCCTGTTAATGGTATAATAAATTTGACAGTGAATAATATACTATTATCAGATATATACTATTTACCAATATTTTTAAAAATGAATGAAAGTTATACAGAGACACAATGTCAAAACTGATTCTATTAATGTTTTCTGCTAAAAACAACGGAACGAGTTATTATCACTTCATATAATTTTGATTTAAATTAGCTAATTTAAATATAATGAATAAATTTTGTTTACATTATAAAAGTTAAAAATATAATTATTCCAAAATTTGGACACAAAAAATTAGACACTTAAAGCAAGTACCCTATCATTTAACTTTTGAAAATGTGTATTAAGCAATAAAAACCTCATAAAATATGCAACAAAAGCTTATTAAATAAATATGAACCCCTAGATAGGAATCTTTTGATTTTGATTTGAGTAATATTATTTGAATATCATTTCACACAATTAAAACATTAAAATGAAGAAAACAGTTTTAAAGTTAATTTTTGAACTTTTTTGAACTGTTAAAATTAAAATATAGTATAAGCCAATTAATTAATTATTTTTGTTCAGCTATTCCCAAAATTTGTATACCATTAAGCAATATATACTATTATCCAGTATACTATTAACAGATATAGTTTGGTGTTTCAAAAAAGTATACCAATAACAGATATACAATATTATCTAAGTCATGTAAGTGGTTTTGACTGTATTATGGAAAGGTCCTTTACAAATTCTGTTAAGTCAACAAGCACATTGGTTATAATGATAACAGGCTGCTTTAAGGCTCTGGTGTTAGGGAAAGGTCCTTCACAAATTCTGTTCAGTCAACAAGCACATTGGTTATAATGATAACAGGCTGCTTTAAGGCTCTGGTGTTAGGGAAAGGTCCTCCACAAATTCTGTTCAGTCAACAAGCACATTGGTTATAATGATAACAGGCTGCTTTAAGGCTCTGGTGTTAGGGAAATGTCCTTCACAAATTCTGTTCAGTCAACAAGCTCATTGGTTAAAATGATACAGGCTGCTTTAAGACTCTGGTGTTAGGGAAAGGTCCTTCACAAAGTCTGCCTCCTTAGAGGCCCTCAATATTATAGAATAGTATGTAACAAACAGTGCAACAATATGAATTGAAGTGCATAATTCAGGCTCCTTGGACGCTCTGTTATAATGGAATGGTGCTTTACAGGCAACTAAGAATTATAGTGCTTGATTCATTAGGGATTAGGTATTATAAAATGAAAATGAAAAGATATGGGGTAAATGTCAGAGACTACACTCCAACAACGAGAAAATGAGAGACTAATGGTACATTATAGTCTTAAGTTTGCTGACATTTTTTCATACTTTTCTGAATTATTTAAACACGAGTTTTCAATAATCATTTACAACATCTGAATCAATGGAATTATCACGCCCTGAAATTATAAAAGTTTACACCACTCTTGGTAAATGCACACAGAGTTAATATGAATCTTCATCCTTTTTGTTTGACAGTTGCACTAAGAGGTATGTTAATATACCTATAAAGTAGTAATAATTTGAAGTTCTGACACTGTCAAAACACTAATCACCTGCTTCAGAATGCAGGTTTTACACATGAAGTTACATCACTATAATACCTCAAAAGCACCAGAACATTTTTGAAGAGTACCCTACTGAGAGATGAGGCAATCGGCTGAGTGCTGACTATCTTTGATATCACTTTGTTTTGTACAAACAATTAGGAAATCTTGTAGTTTTATGATAGTGTAAATGTTGTCGCTGGAGACAGGGTCTGCATTGTTTGTCCTCAGATATAAATGAACACAGGTGTAAATGTTGATGTCAAAAGTTTTCCTCTTAATTACATTAATTATTAGGTATTCAGTGTGATTGGCCTCTTGCTGAGAAAATTGTTTACACTTGTGTAAAATGGTAAATAAATTGTTGTGTAATTTTTTCTGGCATTTGCTTAGATTTTCTACATTCCTGTAGTGAAATCATATGTTATGATCAGTAGTATTAAGTTTGTTTGTAGTATTTGGTTCCTGTGAAGTCCTTGTGTACTCTTCTTAGTTTTCCTTGATCTTAATTTTTTACCACAAAAAATGTTGTGGTTGAAATGGGTCTTTGTTTATATTTCTTGTTTTTTTGGTTTCTTTTTATTCATTCATTCTTCATGCAGGAATCATGATAAAAATGTTAGAGTTGCCTCCCCTAGTCCATAAATTAACATGGCAGTTTCATGACTGACAGCAGAGCATAAAATTTATTGAATATGACTGTAAATATCAAGAAGTTTCTGTAAGATGCTGAAGATATGTCATTTGTATTTATTTGAACAAATTGCAGTATGACTGATAAATTCACTGTTATCATAGAGTATACATAGGAATCAAGGTTTTAATAGATAAAATTGAAATGTACATAATCTTTTTTTAATGTAATCGAAATTATTGTCTGACATTTTTCTAGATACATATAGAAATGTACTAATTTCCCCTTTGGACTGCATTTGCACTGACAAACAAAAATCAGTTTTCCATTATTCGTTACTCTCTAAGCAGTAAAGTACTGAGTTTTCCTGGTATAATCAAATTTGATATTTTACTCCAGGAAGTGACCAAAACTTGTATCAACTCCTAGTCACATCAAAAACAGAGTCGTTGCTATACAATTTAAAAATTTAGTTGCATAAATATAGTTTATTTTTTTAGTTCCTTGCTTTTAGGAGACAGGGGGAATAAAGTTTTACCCTGTCTGTCTGGACATCTGTCAATTTTGGTAAAGGATTTCTTAGCTTGTGTGTGTGTGTTGGTTTGATTTGATATTTGGTCTGAAGAATTATCATGGTTGGTTGTACCATGTCTTCCCTTTTCATTATATTTTTACTTCCTGTTTGTTAAGACAGGGCATCTGTGACCCATTGACATATTTTCTCAATGTTTCACTCTTAAACATTTCTAGAAACAATGTAAAAACATTTGGCATTTAACAACTCACTGCCAAACAACTGCACTTACAATTTACTGTGTCGTTCAGTTACTCGTATTCAAATGCCAAACATTTTATATATAAACTTCTTATTAAAATAAAAAAAACTAAAATTAAACAATGCATGGTTTGTTTATGGTTTGGAATTGATGTTAATTGCTACTTTCTGAAGTTGTGACCCCTGCTTGTCATGCTTATCTTATAAAATTAAGCTTCAGTTGGACCCATTAGATAAAGTCATCCAACTTACAGATCTAAAAGTAACCATAAAAAATTCACAAATAAATTACATTCTAATATTTATCTTACTGTTCTTACATAGTGGCCAAACAAATATAAGTTTATCACATTGTTGCAATGTACACGTAAATCAATAATTGTTAATGTCGTTTCGTTCCTAAAAGATACATGGAAACTTAGAAACTTTATGCTATCCGATAATTAATTCTGCTACTATATGTGTTAATTTGTATTTGGACTCTGCTTTGTCTTTTGTTATATATTGTCATGCTGTTTATCATACGATTTATTGTATATGCTATAGCATTGATGTGCTTTTGCATTAAAGTATTATCTATCTAATTATACTTCCAAAGTGATCGTTGCTCGACTGACGTGCTACAGTCATGAGACTGGGTGTTTATACTTGTCATTGTTTGTTTATACTAAATCTCAGCAAAATTGTGCGACATCGTGTGGCAGTCACGCAGTGCTAGCACAACAGTCGCGAGGTGTCGTGCGACGATTGTGCAAAGAAGTATAAATGAACCCTTAGTGGTCACTAGTGTATATATATTGTATCTGCCTTTTTAAACTGACTTGACTGAAATGGTCATACCTGTTAATGCAGTTTCTTGGTGTTCATCTATTATCATTTCAATCTTAATGAAACCTAGATTTTGTTTAATTGAAATAAATGGTCCTAGGTCATGGCACTTTCAGAAAAAAATAGATGTTACTGAAAGTGAACTTCAAGTAAAAATTTTATTAGCAAAAATGTTATAATGGCTGCCATGATTTCCCGTAGTTAAGCCTGTAACATTAAATTAATGTTATTTTAATGTTAATTTAATGTTAAATGAGCTTAACATTAAACTTACATTAAATTTTTAACATTAATTTAATGTTAAAATATAAGGTGCTGATAAAAACAAAAATCATGAGCTTACATAACTAAAGATAGACAGCATATCAAGCCCTATAAACCTTATTCTAAGAGGAGACTTTTTCCAATTGTATTTTTACAAAACCTAATTTAAAGTTAAATTAACATTAAAATCTTAACATAATTCAATGTTAATCTTAACATTAATTGTTCGATTATTGTTAAGTTAACGTTAACTTAATGTTAAATTCATGTTAATTTAATGTTAACAAAATTTGCCTGTGTATAGTTTTTGTAATTTTTGTTGAAGTCTTATTTGTGATGGGTCATTTATGTAG
>JARWCS010361765.1:0-10597 GCA_034783895.1 Geukensia demissa | reverse complement strand
CAATCAAGCGATTGCGCAAAAAATATTCTATCGGTGGATAGATCATTATTGTATTTACAAAGGAAGTACGTGCAGTCTTAATAGAATTGGTATAGTTATTCCTTGTTGTGTGGTAAAAATTATTCCTTGGTATTGTTTGATACAACAAGGATAGTTATTCCCTGTTCTTAAACATGTTAAATAATTGTTATTTCCAATAGTAATATACATTGTATAGGTAAACAAAGTGAGATATTCCTAGTTGTTTAATATACTGATTGCAGCGAATCGGGGTGCTTTATAAAAGTTATTCCCTGTTATGTGCAACAGTAACAAAAATACTCGTTTGAAAAAACGATGCAGGTCGTTTAAGTCTTTGTCTATTTCAATAAAAATGATCATTTACAGAGAGAGCAGAAAGTCCAGATGAAGATATAACTGTATGCATTGAACAAGCAAACATTTTTGAAATTTCTAACCTCACAAAAATTTTCTTAATTTCGAGTGCGGAAGGTGGTGGGTTCGATCGCCGTTCGTGTCAAACCAAAGACATTAAAATTGGTATTTGCTGCTTCTGCGCTAACCATGCAGCATCTTATTTTTTAAACTTGCAGTGACAAACATTTTATGATTTCAGAAGAGATTTTACCGAAGAACGTTTTGCTTTCTGACGCGGTTCATTTTCTCTTTTTCCAAATGTCATTTGAGAATGAAAAGATATGGGGTACGTTCCGAGAGACTGCACTCCAACCACGAGAAAATTAACAAATCCAGAGGTCTCCGCGTGGCTTTCAACAAGAGTGGAATACAACTCCTCGTGAAAAGCTCAAAATCGCCCTAAATAAAAATTTTTGTATAGGTAACACAATACTCTCCTACCAGAATATAATAGAAAATGTTCATGCAACAAAACATTAATCAAATAGATACACATATGACCACAATTCCTGACTTGGAACAGGCACATGAGTCATGCAGGGGGGTTAAACTAGTTTAGTGGGTACCAAACACACTTTGAGACATTTCATGATTTAAAGTGAAATTATATTCCACATGTAAATTTATTTTGCAAACATCTTTGGGACAATATTGTTTAATAAAATGAAACAGTGATTGGCAAATTATTTTTTTATGCCGTACAAAAACTAGGCCAAAATCACAAGATAATTATACATGCTAAATCGTTTGGTTAGTTATAGTGTAGTTATAGTTAGGACAAAAGGGGGGATTTTAAATCTCATGAAATCCAATCATGTTTGTTATTTTATTAATTTGGTATTTCTATTTGCGGAGTGAAAAAAATTGTTTAGAATTTGAAACTTTTAAGACGAAGATCAGTGTTTATATATTTTTCCGGTGATTCGCTTTCATCTTAATACTAGTAAATAGAGTTTTTGTGACAAAATGTTTACGTATTTCTCCTGTCGAATATATTATTTGTTTGCCTTTGCAGATGTTTTGAGAAAAGAATTAGGAAGATTTTAATAAATATTCAAGCAATAATGAATCCGGTTACACGGATTTCTATTAGCAAAGTATTATCGATTTCAAGTTTTCAATAACCATCTTTCTAGGCAACATTACAGCGTTTGCAGCAAATCTGAAGTGCCGTATCAGCTTGCAATATTCTTTATCAATAACTCTTTATAAATTTACAAATGTATTCTAGATCGTGACTTTTAAGAACAAAGGGTATTTGTTCTATTCGACTACTTTTGCTTTTTATAAATGTTATTTACTTGATCTTGAACTTGACGGCTTTTGGTTTAACGCTGCTTTTTAAAGGTAGTTTAAATGCTGAATACAATTTCGTTTTTTATTTTTATTTATTTATTTATTTATTTTATTTTTTTTTTTTTTTTTTTTGGTTTACTGGCACCATTTTTCCAATGCCTGGTTATTTGATTTTTATCCAGATTTATCCAGATAAAGTTCCAGATTTTGGGGTCCTAGCGTACCTAACGGAGATAACTCCAGGAATAACTTATTTTTTATATTTTCAGAAAAATATAAATTTGGAAGGAATTTAATTGTCTCTGTGCCATACATTCCCTGTCCTTTATTTTTTTTAAAGATGACAGTGTCCGTATTATTATTTTTTCGTAATTTTGCTTGTATTACAATTTAACAAAAGTCGTATCACATAAATTGTGAGGGGCCTGGGTGGCCGAGTGATTGAAACTTACCTGTAAAGACCACGGAAGCCAATTACCTATACGGAGTGAGTTAGCACCATGACTTAATACCACACAAAAAATGTTGCTTTTGACTCGCATCACACGTGATAAGGTTTTTCAGTTACCTGCTCAAGGTCGGTGGTTCTCTCCTTGTACTCCGGCTTCCTCAACCAGTGAAACTGACTGCCGCGATATGATTGAAATATTGCTGAAAGTGGCGTTAAACTCCAATCAAACAAACACTCAAACATAAAATGTGATAACAAAAAATGACAGTCTCAAACGTTAGAAAACCTAGAAAAGTATTAAAATATAGATAGACATATAAAATCCAACTGATATTAGTTGTTGAAAAACAGAAAGCAATCACAAAGCCCTCATTTTTTGTCTCGTGGCTTGTACATTCTCACTCAAAAACAATTATTGCTGAATGTTAATTGAAATATATATCTACACTCGGAGCCAGTTTTGAGATGAAAGTCAAAGTATAAATCAAATGTTTTCTGATATCATCACAAGTCTCTTGGGAATACATCGTTGCTCATTGATGAAAAAGAAATTCAGATTCATTTGATTACATATACAACATTTTTATAAAAATTACGTCAATGTCCAAACAACATCTACTTTTATAGGAGATTTAGATTTTGGAAATGGCCAGGCTGGCCTATCCATTAAACAGTTTGGTGCCCCAAAAATTTTTTTTACATCAATAATGTTTTAATATTGCAAATATAAAATATTAAACTATTAAAAATAAACCTATTTTGTTGAGTCTCCTGCTTGTAGCAGGGCGATATGTGGGGATCACTATGTGATGGTCATTGTGCAAAAAATCTCGATCTTTATAGTCACTGTTGAATCACAACATCGTTTTAGATTATATTGTTTGTTGATTTCAACATCGAATTAAATAGTTTTTAATGCTTTTCAATGGGTTTGGGTTCGTCCGATACCCGCAGCTCCCCGACTATGAGTGTGAATCGTTCATGTATACATAATAGTAGCCTACCGAGAACTTTGTAAATCTATCGGCAGATTTTCTTTAGACATGCTAAGATGCAAACCGTTCTTGACTACGAGTTCAAACCGCCTTTTTCCGTGGGCTCTCTTAAAAATTCCTCTTTAAATAGAAACTTACATAACATTTGACCTAAATTTTAACCATTTCCTTTGTTTTTTATTTGGGAACTTGTAGCTGAACACAATATGTACGAGTAAGATTAACATATTCTTAGCAAGTGTCGTGGTATTTCCAGGATACAATGTGCGTAATTAACAAGTTTTAAGACTTGTGTTTTGTAACTGAAATGATATTGCCGGCTTAATATTATCGAACTTCTTTTTTCATAGGAAGGATGTGGAAAGCTTCTAACAAATGTTTGACATCAAAAGGAAAAATTATAAGAGCTAAGCATATTTATTTGCATTAAGAGAGCTATTTTAAATTGCAAAATTGAAGTGATCAATACATTCTCGACAGGTTTTATTTAATATTTTAGAATAACTACGTCCGCAGCATCGAACACACGTTGTCAATTTAATTTGATTATATACTCAAATATGTCTACAGAATAAGTTGATTCAATAAAGCGATAAATAAAATATTCAGAAATGTATCGTATAATATACAATATTCGGAAACGTAATGCAACGTATAATAAAATATAACGTAATATGACGTAATCGACGGTTTGTGTCGATTAATACTAGTAGTTACCAGTGGTCAATGCATGGACTTTGGTACCCCGTTAGATACAACGTTGCAATGGGACTTTGTGGATAATCAGGGGTACTAAACAAGTGTGTAAAGATACAAGAAGATCACCAATTCGGTCTTAAAATTAAGCAACCGTGATTGTGACGGACTCGTGGTCTGTCCGATTGATAATTAATAAAAAATGTCGGTCAACTCATAATATAACCATGCTACTATCTATTTCCCTTTAAATATTATTCTCAAAATCATGTAAACGTATATGTTTTGAATGAGCTCGAAAATAACTCAAAATATTAGGATCCCACTGTAAATATGAAATATGTGATGTGCTCCTTATAACAAAAATAACAGAAGAATTATCTTAAGCATATATGAAAATAGATAACGAATTTACGATAACGTTTTTAACCCTTTATTCAAAAACAAAGGTTCTATAACTTCTCAAAGAAGGATTTTTATTTTGGGGCTATTTAGGAGGTTTTCACAGGGAGTGGTATTCCAACCTTGTTGAATGCCTTGTGGAGACTTCTGGATTTGTAAATTCCTCTGTTTTTCTCTTGGTTAGAGTGCAGTCTCTCTGACATTAACCCATATCTTTTCATTTCCATCTATATACACTGTAAAGGCAAATTAATTGATTGGAGGTTGAAACGCCAAACTGGCTTCAAAACGTATCTCGTAATTTTAATAGTATAGATAATACACAATGCTAAAACGTCTGCTCATTTTACAAATACACAAATACAAATTTCCATTTAAAGCGTTAGGCCCAAGGGGAACAATTGCTCCCTTTTCAGAGCCACATGATCATCATTTTGATTTTCAGTAAGTTCGAAATGTTATCCTGTCTTTAGTTTTATCTTTTTTAGGTATTCTACAAAGTCTGGATTTTTGGCTTATAAATATTTTTTTAATGATACCAAACAATATCGCATGATGTTTACTTGTAAAGCTGGTAGCCCACCGTTCGCAGGTTTTGATAAATAGATTTGACTTCTGTTGGTCTAGTTTCACCCCTATGTGTCGCAGGTAATAATATAAAAAGAGATTCTGGCGTCCTTCCATCAATCCGGTAACTTTACCGTTCACATGGGAGGCGCACCTCTTTCTTAACTTCTTGGATAATTTCAATGTAAATAATGGAGAGGATCGCTTGTTAATTATTTTGAAACTATATAACTTGAGTTGATAATTTGCTAGTTGATAACAGTATATTCTATTCACGTTTGATAGTAAGAATATGATTAAAAATCTATCACGCAAATAACAGACTAGTGTAATTGGTAAATCTAATTTAAATTAACAATGCAAGAGCAATTTTCCAGTGAGAAGCCATGTTAAGCAAAGTTGTCAAGAGTTTATATTACATGGGGATATCTTTATTGCAACACCATATGGTTAATTGTAAATCATACTACAGAGTGAATTAGGCATTTAACATGTATTATCAATTAAGAGCTACATGTAACTGACATTTGTAAATTGCAGAAAGCATTACAACAGAAAATTAATGGTACATTACTTGTTTGGTAATTATAAAAAATATGACAGTAATATATAAGATGGCGTAGTTTGATATTTAAAATGCGCAATAGAGAATCTCTCACATAATCGTAATTTCTACAGTAGACATAGTTTAACATTCGTATTTTGAGCCTTGACGACAAATTGAAAGGTTTTTGGCTCTTTAAAATATCTAAATACGGCTTTGATATTCACGTTTGTGACTTGGCCTCTTTTAAGTTTAATTATTTCCTGGAAACACGTTCATGACTGAAGTCAACCTTTTAGTCCACTAAACTGCAAGTGACGTTGATAATAAATTTTTTGAGGAACCACTACCACCACAACTTAGAATCATGCAATTCCCTAAGATTTTACACCCTGTTAAAGCTACAAATGTATAATTTGAATGTTTTAATCATTTAAGGGTACGAATTCCCGAATTTAATGCTTGACCAAACGATATATTGCCCAAACTTTGCTTTACCTTGAATTAAAGAGTATATCTCCCCCGATAGGAATTTTACAGTGTAGCCTATGAAAATTGTTTCTCCATGCAAAATGGGTGTCAGAATGTTATTTCACTTAGCAATCTAAGTTTTTGTATGCTTTTCACGGATGCGATTCTTATGTAAACTGGTACCTTATTTATCGGTCTTTGAATGAAAAAGGAAAATGTATAAAATGAACAGGACTCAGTGGCGAAGCAAGACTTTCAAGAAAGGGGAGGGGTGACTTTGTATAGTCCGACATAAATTTACTTCTGGTGCAAATATCAAGCAGCTGCCAAATATTTATGAAAATTGAATACTTAGCCTTTTTTTTTAATATTTAACATTTTTGTAAGGTTTTAACATTGAAAATGCTCAAATATTTCCGCTTTCAAGATATTATGCATTTAAAATACCGTTTTCACACATATTGCCATGCTCATCCTTATACATTTCTTGCAAAAATTAACCAGAATTAACTTCACAATCGACAACGAAAACGAGTTAAAATGTGAATGTTAATTGAAATGATGTTATACGCCTTCATTCATAATTTTGACGAAGCATGTAACTTGATTTGTGAAAATGGATCTAGATTACACCAGACTACAAAGTTTCTATTTAATACTAAAGGAACGAACTGTCGTTGGTTTTTTTTTCTCTCTCTCTTCAAGAAAATCGTGTCAAAATAAATCTGTAAAGATTATTCTCGCTTTGTGGAATTCATTTCTAACGCTATGTTAGAAAGCCCCTATCACCATAAATATTTTAAATGTTATTGTGTTGTAACCGAATTTCTAACATTTTGACATTGAGCACTTTGACGAGTTGTAAACCAACGAAATGGCAATGCAGTGCATCAAATTCATATTATTATTTCGTAATACATTTATTGTAATTTATGAAGAATAATTGGTTTACATGTGGACATAGGGCTACAGTTTTCTGAAACATGAGAGCTGATTTTTGTTTTCATCCCATGAATATTTATGTTTTAAAGCCACTTTCCATGCCCTGTTTACTGATGTAAGTACACAAAATTCCTACACAAAGAACACCTTCACTACAAATTTGCAAAAACCACATATTCTAAACCGTTAGATAACATATCAGCTTTACTTAAACAGGTACATAACTATCCTTAAAATGTATGACAACCTACCAAGAAATTTCTTATGTTTTGAAGGAGCTATGATGTCAAGGGGCCATTCCATGTAAACTGCATCGTTTGGCATAAAAGGTGCGTTAATGTGTCAGAACAAAATAGTTCTCAATTATGTTTGTCATTTGGATTCCCATGTTGAAAAAAATGCCTTGTTTTACGAGCTCTTGTATCAAATCCTAGAAAGGGGAGATTTCTTACATTAACGGCCACTACCTACCACCAGTCCCATTTTGATAATCCTGAGTTCCGTCTCACCTCTTGGTTGTCCAGCTATCAGTTACTTACTTGTATATTAATCAACTGAAGGCTTCATCTGTTAGGTTTAAACTAAATGTTAAGACCCTGTATGTTGTCACAAGCGTCATCTTTATTGTTGAAAAAAGGGAAGAGGTAAGCTTTCACCATTGACGATTTGTTTGAATAGCCTCCCTTGCATTGTTCTGATACTATTGATCTGGCTTGCTCTTCACGTAATATTTGTGTTAGCAGTAATAATATGAAAGTCATTACAACCTTAGGGCACTTGCGACTAGACATAACTATTTACGATTGTCGTGAATAACAACAGTTATACATTTCATAATACTTGAATGAATATCTTGAAATAATTCAACTTGTATGTTGATCAGAATTGTGGTTTTGTACTTCCAAGCGGCTTAGAACTTTGGACATAAAAATAAATTGGATGCATATCTTTCCAACTTGACAACATAAACTATCTTTTAGGAAGTCTCATGAGGGCTTCAAATCAATGCCTGTTGTCAGGAATAAATAAGATTCCATGAATCAGAGTTGTCACAATGAATTCTTCTTAATTTAGCCATTTCTTTGCCTCAGACCGTATTTATTTTATCCTCTGACCCCCTTCGGCATTGATTTATTTGATTGAAATGATTCCGAAAACGAGATATTTATATTGATATTTGCGTGTTCTTTTCAAGTTTGATATATTATTCACCAGATTTTAACTTGTTTCCTGAAGATCATTTAATGAAAAAATGCCATTAATTTGATTCCTCTGAAGTAAGAAAGATAAAAGCAACTCTTAAGATATTCGTGTTGTTTTGAGAAATCTCTAGTAGATACGTCCAAAACAAAAACTTTTAAAATACAATTCAAAGTTGTAGTCTAACTTTAAAACTTGATTAATCAGAACTTATTTTGACATTTTTTCTGCTACTTGGTGTACTGTATAATATTTCTTGTGTTTCTTTAACTTTCCTTGTTTCACTTATTGACTAATGCAACGGTACAAAGAGGTATTGTATGGTACAAAGAAATCCGCCCTATTTTGCGCCAGTTCAACGTCAGGTATCGTACCTGTTGGCCTCGTGCTGTTTCACCTTTGTAAGTGGTATGTTTGTCGAAATTTCGACCAGCCTACATGCCCTTTTGCGATGCAATTTGGCCGGGCTAATATAGAGCTCATCACCATAAAGTCTTGTTAAGACTTGTTGACCTTGTAGATGCGATGGTGTCTTTTAAATTTATATCATATATATTATTTTTAAATAAATTGTTAGGAAGAATACAAACTTAAAAGGCGTTCTCAATTAAATGATCACTCCCACCTATACTTGATGTTTCAGTCTTAGTCGAACAGCAATTTTACAGTTTAAAAGCTGATAAAAATCTTATCAAATATTATTGCTGAACCGTGGGCTGTTGAGTGAATTCTATATCCAGAAATTTACAATTACACGCAGCAAACTTTGGATGCGCTACACCTGACCTATTATTTACATGTACGTCAACCAGTAACAATAATTACGTTCTATTCGTATAATAACTTTAGTATTGTTTATCCATTAAACAACTAATGCAAAAGTCCTGGAAAGTTCTGACGTCAAATGAATGTAATTTAAATAGAAAACGTCATAAACGAACATTTAAAATCTAAAACATCGTTTTAATTCTCACAGATGCACTCTGACATAAATATTTTAAGTTTTAAATGTACAATGTGATATTTTGAAATACATGAAATAGTTTATTTATTTGAATAAATGCACATTTATACCCCAAAGGGGTTGAAGGCATAAGGATACATCAACAACAATTTAAAAAAAATAATAATAAAAAGATAAAATACAACACAGAACATATGTACTACATTTCAAATAGTAACAAACCTCTGTCGGGAAAGAGCCACAGTCGATGGAAAATAAACAATTGTATAATCAAAACATTTTGTGTTTCTGAAGTATTTGTCTCATCTGTCAAACAGAAAATGAGTCAAGCACAGCGTTTCTCTACTAGTTAGTCCATTAAAATGCTATTGAGTGGGAAAATTATCTTCGTAATTACTTCCTTTATTTTCTTCTGTTGGGTAGTAACATGCTGCTACACGTACAAAGGGAAACAATCCTGAGTAGTTTAGAATCTGAAAAGTAAAGATACCAAGTCTGGTTATCTATGTTACAATTTGATTTTTGAGGGAAGGGGAAAATATCTCGAATTCTTTTTATTTCGTCTCTGACATTGTCCAGACATTTTGCCTCCCTGAACAAAATAATTTAGTTGTACATCTTGTGCATATGCATAATAAATACGATCGAAATAAAGTAATCTCACCGGAACAAAAATACCAGTTGTTCCCTCCTTAAAAAAATGATTGGTACCTACCGTATTGTATGCCCTGAACAGATTAACTGATGAGAGGGGATTTCTTTTACTATGTTCAGGACATGAAATAGATCATCCGTTGGTCTTTAAATGACATTAAGCATGAAGGTATTTCTGAAGCACCTACCAAAGATCACCAAAGTTACTATCATAAATTTTACATGCATTTTATAAATGTCAACAAATAAATTATCAATGTCGTAAGAGATCGTGCGTAAACCGTTGCAACTTATATTATGACTTACCTCCCGATTTAAAATGCGACGGTGGAGTGGAAGAGTGGAGCAGAAGCAGTTTTCTGTTACCTCTCATTTTGACCTTTCTGGTTTCAGTTGCACCTTATCGGCCTCTTTAATTTTTTTTTGCTTTTAGATGGTCTTAAGATCCATAATCCAGGTTAACAACTTTAAAAGCACTTTTACAACTCCTTAAATTCTATGATCGCCATCATGAATTGGTTGATCCATATGGTGTTAGTTGTTGGACCTGTTACCGGTAACATAACAATAAGTTGACCTCTTTTCGGATTAACGTTTACCCGGATTAGAGATTAAGAATTCCATGACGGAGGTTGTGCGCAAGACAGGGGATGCTTACTCTTCCGGAGCACCTGATTCCACTCCTGTTTTGTAAAGGAGTTTGTGGATTCTTAGTCCTTTTGTTTTCGTTTTATCTTTTAGTTTATTTCAAATTTGTTTTGTCTCTTTGAACTATGCATTTTTTATCTCTTACTTGGGTATTCTACAGTGGACTTATGTCACAAAGGTAAAGAATGAATATTTCTAGTATTTTTTGTATTTTCTTGTTTTTTTTTCTTGTATTTTTTTAAATATACGATCTCTGAAATTTTTGCTAAAATTTTTGCACTTTACCTAAAACGCCGCACATTTCTACAGAAAAGAGAAATTTGGTTTTTCAAGTTTATGTTTATTTTGAA
>JARWCS010361754.1:0-10598 GCA_034783895.1 Geukensia demissa | reverse complement strand
TATTGTTTGCTAACTTGTTTCCGTCCTGAATATGCATGAAATATTTGCCACTGGACGTTAAACAACAATCAATCAACCATTCTGAAGTCCTCTTTAGTTTTCACATAGAAAGACAAAAATCTAGATAATTTAATTAATAATGTTTTTTAATGTATAATGTAGAATACTCTGTATATGTTGTTACTGTTCCAAATTTTTCAATATAACAGGTAGTCTTATTGATCAGGTATATACTTTCCAATCTTAACCTTTATAATTACACTTCTAGAACCAAGAATTTACAAAGTCTGCAATATTTCTATTTCTATAAAAACAGACCCAGAAATGTACAAATGAAACAGTTAAGTACGTATTTAAGGATTTTTGATAATAACCTTGTTATAATACAGCCATAAAATGTTGGATCATAGATCTCGTTTTCGATAAATAAGCATTTGAAATGGGCAGGAAAAGTGTTTCTCTTGATTTTTCATAGGTTTTGTTCTTGTACGATCTATCTATTAAAACTTATGAAGAAATAATAACATGGACTTTTGTAAAATCATATAAAGCTAGAAAAGTTGGGTCAAAAGTACAAAAAATATCAAATCAACCCGAAGAGTTCAAATTATTTGCATATAAATTCTGTATTGAATGAAAACTACTGTCAAAATTATACCAGAAAATTACATTACTCAACATTCACTGAAAATCTGAAAAGGCACTCGAAAAAGTACTAGCAATATACTTAAAAGAACATTGCCAAAATGTAACTGGAAGAAAAAAACTGAAATTGTCCATTTGAGGAACACAACTGAAATATAACTGCAACCTAACATATTGAATCTTTGTGATTAAAAATATACTTATGAGGTATACGCGTGCTCTTGGTAGTGAACCAATTCTAAAGCAGTATGTCATGCTTAAGTAACATGAGTTAAGGTCATATTCACCGAAGGCGGAAGCAGGTCTAGTAACCTCTATTTTGATATGTTGTTGAGACTTTATTTCCGCGAAATTCAATCCGTCCGAAACGTCGTAATTTTTTTCTCAAAATTTGTTATGCTGTTAGGACTGATGATGCCTGGCTTCCTTTCGCTGTTTTTATTTCTGATATGTCGTTACAGAGTTATGGGACTTTGTGTGCGAAATTCCATCCGTCCGAAACACGAAAGTCCTGTTCACCTTCATGTTTATGGAAAAAGCTCGAGCGATGCAGGTTTAGAGCCGACGTTGCTGTAGATCCCTCCTTACAAATACTAGACTTTTAACAAATTACCCGATTTTGGTACAATTAAAACTGGGGAAACTGTTGAAAGAAGGGGGAGTTACCTGATGATTTTATCTTTTAGAACACTGGTTTATTTAGTTTTTATTTGTCTGGCCATATATGCATCAGGGGGCTTCTGTAGAGTTAGTATGTTGACTTCATGTTTGCCTATAAATTAATAAATATGAAAAGCCATTTCAAGAATTTTTATTTGGGGCCATTTTAAGCGTTTCACAAGTAATAGTATTCCACCCTTGTTAAGGGCATTCTGGAGATCTCTAGATTAATAAATTTTCTGGTTTTTTTCGCGGTTGGAGTGCAGTCTCTTTGCCTTTTACCCCTTATCTTTTCATTTTCTTGTTATACCAATTTATCCTTTATATACTGAAAAAAAACTTGGTCAGCTGCATTTGAGTGCTGATGTCGATATCATCTTTTTGAATATATGATAAACATAATATGGTAAGGCTCTTTTGCTAAAGCTCTCGGGATGAAATTCGTGTCTCGGGTTGATACAGAATGTGATCTAGAAAAAGCTATATAATATATTCTTAATTTAGAGCATATTCTTTCACATGCAATAAACAAGATAAATAATATACACATTTATGAGATAGCAATATTTTTCCTTGTGTCTTTGTTGCACAAAAGTTACAAGACTTAAATATTTAACAGTTATTTCAGCTGTAATATTTACCACTATTTTCATGGAGTATTAAGTTTAAATGTAAGCTTGAGCTAATGTATCATATGACCTGTTTACTACTGAAGCCTCTCACTTCAGTTTTGTAACAGGAGAATTATAATTATTACCAAATTCATTTAATTCTCCAATTAATTTTCTCTAAATTTGTTAAGACTCAGTGTTCCCATTTCAAAATATGCCCCATTATCCTCAATATTTTTTTCTGTTTAATGCTGTCACGACGTCTCTTTCTATGGAGTTATCTCCTGATTTTTTAATCAATTCAGCTCATTTCCTACTGTTCTTAAAAACGGAAATTGTCCGTCTCCAATTTTTTTCTAGGTTTCTCTCCTTCGTATAAAATCTGTAAAAAAATTTATAAAACAAAGTTTTACAGTTAGAGAATTTAACAAGAAGCTGTATTGCTCACCTGAGAGAGATTACTCACTGATCATTGCCAGGAAGAAGTTTGTACAAAATTTAAGTAGAGGACAACTGGCTCAGAATTTCTAAAGATTATAAAATGAATTTCCATTGCAGTCCTATTTTACAACAAGTTTAGCTTTGGCAGCCACCTTAATTGAAAGGGATGCTGGATATAATTTTGGTCGAAACCAAAGTTTGGTGTCAATGGACTCAGCTGTTACAGACAATAGGACATATAAAATATACCATCCCCTTTTTGTTGAAGGAGGGAGGAGCAGAATCCTGGGCACAATGTTGGTAGAGGGCCACAGAAGAACCATTCAACTAAAGTTTGGTTGAAATTGGTTTCAGACAAAACGTTTTGAAGGGAATTCCCCATGGGGTCCTTTGTTAAAATAGGTTCGGATGAGGCGACCATCTTGGTTGGTTACAGGGGATGTTGGACACAATTTTGATACAGGAACATGTAAGGATCAATCCAACAAAGTTTATATGCAATTTGCCCAGTAGTTTGAGACAATAAGATTTTTAAAATATACAATACTTATTTTTCTATTTAAAGTAACAGCAGCCATCTTCTAAGGCGGGCGTGGATGCCGGACACAATTTAGAAACGGGACCAGACAAGGACCATTCCACTAAAGTTTGTAATTGTTGACACACGGACAGACGCAAAGTGATGAGAAAAGCTCACATATGCTTTTAGTGCCAGGTGAGCTAATAACAGGATTACATCATCAATGTTAATAGAAAACCTCAAAAGTTTCATACCTCTCAATTAAGCACAAGTCCTGTAAAAGGGGCGTCACTGGTTGTGGAGGATGTATAAATTCACATTCTATCATATCCGGAGGAAGACGTTAATGACGCTCTGTGTTTAGAAGGGGTTCTACCTCCTGGCGCGAGCAACCAATTTCTTAACCCCGGCTACCCTCGGGGTGGTTGAGTATTTATACATCCCGCCCAACCAACGTTAACGGACGCCCCTTTAGCAGGGTTTCTACCTGCAGGCGGAAAAACCGAACGGCCTATTTCTATACCCCTGCCTCCATCGGAGGGTATCCTGAAGATCATAAATATGGGGCGTTAGTAGAAAGTGACCTTAAATATTCTCAACACCTTCACGATAGCCAAAACGACTACTATCCTCTAGCACCGAAAATGTGGAAACTGATGGAGTTCGTCTACTGGTAACTCATCTGGGCAATTGCGAAAAATATACCCTTCATCTTCAGAACCTCCAATACTATCTCTCCGAATGAATGATCTTGAAGAAAAAGCAATGGATCATCAGATTTGAAAAATCTCCATCACTCAAACCGTATATCGACCTGAATTTATAGCTCAGTGCTCAGGCTATTACCGTTGCTGAGAAGGATTTCTAGAAACTCATGAATTTCGGTGTTTGGAAAAACTATTGAGAATATTCACAAGAGGTTTGACGTTCGATTGGTGAACAGTAAAAAATTAACTATCCCTTAAACTGGTAGCTAAGCCCAACTTTTCCGGGTCGTATTCACCAAGAATTTGGCAGTTGTTTACATGCAAATGTAAAAGATATTTCAAAACTCCTGATGTATAAAATTCACTACGGTTTCATTAGGGAGATGTATGGAGATTATGCCCGTCTGCTGTTTATTAATACCAATATCTTATCATATGATATCCAGCACATCCAGAAAAAACTCGATACCTCAAACTATCCAGCTGACCACTCTTAAGGAATTCCAACCAAGATAACAAGATAATTATCGGAATATTCAAGGATGATTGTGGTGGAAAAAGCCCAAATGATCAAAATTCGTGGGGCTCCAGCCAAATTTATATACTCAAAGAATGGTTGATGTTGAAGCTACCAAGAAGGCGAAAGGGGGATATAAAGGCTATCATCAAGCGAAACATCATTGCCTTCGACAACAATAAGAGGTGTCTTGACACAAAGAAACAGGTTTACAGATCGATGAATATTTTCCGAATTCGATGTCATTGTCATCAGATTTACATTGAAATCGCCCTAGCTACGTTACCTTCCCACCATACGAAAACATGAGGCCGCAGCCACCGCCTGCTAAGTTCGCCTTTACCGCAGTTATTTTATGACATCTAACGTTTATACAAAAGAAAAATCTGAATATGCAAAAAAACATGACTGGCAAAGATGGGGTTGTTTTTGCTATTCCAAAAGACTGCTGATCTGAGAGTGTTCCAGGAATTTACCAAAGTTGGAACTGCCACATTAATAATCTTAACACTGCATAAGATCACAATTGATCTTCTGATTATGGTTTTATATGGTCGCCAGGCATTTTTGTCAAAAAGGTAACAAATCTGGAAGACTTCAAAGGAAATTTACCAAACTTGGAATGACCATAGTTTTAAATATAAATACTCCTCATTAATGTCATTGATCATCTGATGTTGAAATTTAATGTTTAAAACAATAAAAGGACTGAGAGTCTTCCATTTACCAAAGTTGAAATTGCCATATTATTTAATTTTTAAACTTCATATGAGTGCAATTTACATTCTGATTTCATTTGTTTATGGTTGCAAAGCACTTTCCAAGAATAACAGGTCCAGGAAATAAACCAATGTTGGAATTCCCATATGTTTAAACTTAAAACTCTATGTAGCTGC
Organism: Geukensia demissa; assembly: GCA_034783895.1. NCBI lineage: Eukaryota > Metazoa > Mollusca > Bivalvia > Mytilida > Mytilidae > Geukensia > Geukensia demissa. Next base: position 5,601 of record JARWCS010361754.1, on the reverse strand, counting down.
ATTTTATCTTCTGATTCCATTTGTACATGGTTGCTGGGTATGTTTCCAAAAGGAAACAAGTCTTTGAGACTTCTAGGAAATATACCAAAGTTGGAATTCCAATATTTCTTAATCTACACCCCAGGCAATGAAACGGATCATATGATTCTTTTAAAGTATGATTGCCAAGTACTTTTCCATTTGTCTATGGTCCTTAGTACATTTCCAAAGTTGACAGGAAATTTACTTAAGTTGAAACTGCCATTTATTTTAATCTGAAGACTCGATATAATTGCAATTGAACGTCTGATTTTTTTTCTGTATAATTGATAGGTAATTTTACATACAACAGGCCTGAGCGTCTTCCAGGAAATTTACCAAAGTTGGAACTGCCATCCCTGCCATTTTCCTAAAACGTTCCATGTGGGTATCTAAGATAGATTCTGAGAAAACAAAACCTGGAACACAACATTCAAAAACAAAACAACCGTTTTCAAAGTTGAAACAACTAAAAACAACTAAGATCCTACATGACGTTGGAGTGATGGTATTGTAAAACAGCTTCCGTAGCATGTATGCATCTTAATGACAAGTTTAATTAAGATAGTCAGTAATGTTTGAGAAAACAAAAACTTGGACATACATTACACCATTACAAAGATATTCTAACTTGAACTATTCACCCTGCATGATCTCTAGGTCAAAGTCACCAACATTTACATCCGTAACATGCATGTTCCACCAATGCAACTTCATAATAAGCTTCATTTAGGTTTCTAGCATAAGGTAAAGGTCATCTAAATATAGATGCATATGATACACCATCCTGTCAAGATTCATGAAGCTACCTTGTATAGTTACTGAATAAATAGAATCTAGGAGGTGAAGTTGAACGCGGATGCGGACGAGGACGTCGAGGCAATTCCAATAGTCTTTCTTTACTTCGTAAAGGCGAATTAATGTGAGAAATGATTTAGAAATGTATACCTAACAAAGAAAGGTAAAGGGGAGAATGCTCGTGAAATATTCTTAAATAAATGAGCAGCATATGGGTGCACAATTCGTTCTCCCCCTACAAACCTCAGTCAAAAAAGAAATTGGTGAGATCCACCATAATCATAAACATTACAAAAATTGAAAAGAAATCCTTAAAGAGAACAATCCCACAGGTTGAAATCATGATGAACAAGAGTTATATGTGAGAAAGAACAATAAGGATGAGATTCCATCTGATGATCTATCTCTGACAGATATTACGGATGGATATTAAATACTATCCGGGGATTAGATACGTCAAAGAAGAGTATCAAGTGTTCGAACATTGAAGCTCTGGACTCATCCGTCATCTTTATTATGAAAAAGAAGAAATCCTTGGAAAGCAGTAGATTTGCGTTTTGACGGCAGCAGATCTGCGTAACTATGTATACTTACAATTACTTGATTCGCATCATTTTAGGAGAGCTTATTGATATCTTCGTTTGGTTGCATTAGATGGCTATACACCTTGATCTCATGCTCCTTAATGGAAGAGCTATTTGTAGAACTTTTCGCAAGAACTGTTAAGTCCCCCAGGCCATATGCAATTTTTAGTTACACCTTGCGCGTTGCCTGTTCTAATAAGCTTGACGCGTCACCAATTTTATTTCAACTTGGGCGACGTGTGGATGATGTAAGAGTGGCGTGTGTAAGAACCGTAAATGATGATTATTTGGAAGATTGGGAGAGTGAAGATTATTGCGAATAACTTGATGACCTAGAGTTGTGAGTAAAGATTGTGGTCTACTTCGACTAATGTTGACTGCCACCACACGACAAGACGTTGACTATCCACAGATATTCAAAAGATCTCCGAAAGTAGATGCAGAGGTAACCCTAAGCTTAGTTTGGATTGTTGTCTCTGATGTTTGTGCTTTTTAAGTGTCATTGTATTTCTGAACGGATTGTCAACATTTTGACTTCAAGCACTGTTGACGGGTTGTCAACAAAATGACCATATAGTGCATCAAATTGATATTGGTATTTTGTGATACATGTAGTTTTACAAAATGATGCTTATAATCTCGCCCTTTACCGGTGCGATCCCTTTAACGATCCTTACCAAGCAACAATTTGACACTCTGTGTAATCTCTGCTGGGCTGAGCTCTACGGGTTTATCACCATCGATCTCACAACCCCAAATGAGGCTGGCAAATACAGATGCAAATTAGGTTAGTATAAACAATTTTTTCTAGAATATGCATTTTTTAGAATCAGCGCGACCTAGACATGGAGTTTGTTGATGCCTATCTGGACACCAAGTACCCAATCTTTGGCTTTGCAAAAGTATGTTTTGAGTGGGATCCAGTCGACATGAGACGCATTTATTACATGTGCGGTCACGAAATCATCATACCCATCTATCACAGTAGAGGTGATTTCGACAAATGGAAAATCGGCCGTCTATATGGACCGGTAGAGCATCCCTTTTAATCCTAATATCCCTAAATAAAACACTTTTTCAGAGTTTGATAAGGCTTCAAAAAGTGAGATGGGAGATGTTCGTTGAAACGCTTGAAAATATCATAAAGATCAGTGCTCCCATGTAGCGTGAGGTGCTCACAAAGGTGATTCATGAAACCAAACTCAGCATTCAAACCAATAACCCGCAGCATCTCCTCGACAAGATTGGATTGACCAAAGACCTCTCCAAGGTGATCAAGCCCTGGTTGATGCTCAGAAAGAAGCGGCTGTACAAATCACCAAAACTATTGAAGGGTTGCCAGCTTCAGTGCCGGCAATTCTTCACCCTCTATCTGCCAATCATTTGCTCATCGAACCAGACTTCCCATCTACCCCTACCACCTCCGTGATTTTATAGATCTCCCCTGTTAAAGTTTCTTCCATTTCAGAGTTTCTTGACTCTGCTACTTGACCTTTTCCTCAAAAATATTATCGTTAATAAAATCGTCGTCCTTTTCATTTATCGCTAAAACTGAATTTTATTTGTCGCAGCATTTGTAATAACAACCAGACTTTTTGAATGAACAATTGATTAGATGTGAAAATTTTTCCTTAATAAGCTTATGTGGTATAAAGTGAAGAAAAGGAAAGTTGGAGATACTTTTGTTTGTCTAAAACATTTAGTAAATTTTTAACACTCAAAAAGTAGTTCATAACATTTATTACAGAAGTTAATAAATAAGGAGTTTTAATTCTATCCTATTAAGTCTTTTACCTAGTGGCCTAACTATTATTACTAGGCATTAGTATAATGAACCTCGACTTGTATGAAGTTTAGCAAGTCAATACATTGTAGGCTTTTACGTTTGAAACGAAATTAGGCTAAAATAACAAATATCAGCTGTTTTTACCCTGTCACGCTTTAAATAGTGATGTTGCGAAAAAAGATACATTTGAACCTAAATCAGGAAGTTCCCCCTTAGGTTAAATAATGTACACATTGTAACAAGGAAATTTTTAAATTTCTGTACACGTCGTCAGGATTAATCTTGTGTGTAAACGTTTCTTTTATCGAATTATACATTAACATACATGCTTGGCAAAGCATAAATAGGTATATTTAACAGGGCAAAGGTCGTCGTTGTTTATACTCGGGTATATTGGTGTGAATTAACATTATTTATTGCGTAAGTTGATTTTCATTAATCACTCGATACATGTATTGGTATTTGATACATGTACACATTTTTTTCTAACATTTTACTAACCAGTGTATGTATATTTACTAATTATTAATTGATTAAAACTGCGCAATTGATATTTTATAGTATCCTTTGTTTAGACGGTGCTATGGAAAAAGAAACGATTTTTCCATTTTTCAATAATAGTTTTATTTAAATATTTATGTATTTTAGTATTACTGTGCTTAAAATAAAATTTCCTTATTTACGGTTAAGGAGTTTAGAGTTAGAGTCAACTCTTGATAAATGCCTTACAGAACGAGAGCTTTGATTTGAGCTTGCAGCAGCTCCTTGTTTAGGATATCTACTCGAAATCTTCCTTCATAACTTACATGGAAGCAGCATTTTAATAAGTATAAGAACTGACGATAGATGAAATTTTGTCATCCTATTTTTAAATTTGACTAAACCCATCTCTAGACCTTCACAACAGTTTTTGTAACACTGAGCACATATATCATACAAAGTATGATAGTACAGTCCGGAGCGAATCCATTCGTGTTATGCGGTTCCAGAATATGTGCAGAAAAATAACCAAAACGTTTCCTTAGATTTTATGGTGAAAATGGGATTATGGATCCGTCCCTTACTATTGTCCATTTTAAAGAAGTTTAGCGCCTTTATATGAGGTTCGTGTGAAAGTCATGATTGCTACTATATATGGAAAGAGGTAATGAAAGGTTAAGTAGTCCTATCAAGTCTAATATTTGTCCGGGGAAAATCTGAGCATGGAAATGTGATCCCAAAGTCTCATCGATTTTCCCAGCAGCTACATGAAATGTTCTTACTTTAAACAATGTAATTTTACATTTTTGCAAATATGTTAAATTCTTTAAAAATATGTTTAAAAAATTGAAACTTTCTGAAATTTTAAAAATATAAAAAAAATATGCAAATTTAGGAAACATTTCTTTTTTGGTAGTGTTGGTGACTTGGTGTTGAACTGTTCCATATCCGTTTACTACGCATCTGTTTCAATACAAAAATAACAAGATTGTATTATGAAATATCTTTTCAATAAAAAGGAAATATGTCAAGTCATGCCTTTTAAACGTTATACAAACTGGGTGAGGAAAGTATTCATTACGTATATATATAATTATAATATAGAGTATGGAAAATAAATCTGTGACCAAAGGTTGACCTTGGAATACCCTATTTTGACAAAGTTATAGGAACTTTATTTATAGTATTCTATAATATTTGTGAATATTAAATATGTAATGCGATTTAAAACAATATCATTTACGTCTTACATCACATTTATCACGTGGCGCTGACAAAAGTTTGATTACATATGAAGCTTCACGGTTGATTGATTGACTATTGACTGTTGTTAACGTCCAGCGGCAAATATTTCTGTGCCTGTCCAAGTCAGGAATTGTGGTCATAGGTTTGTCTTCGTGTTAACTGTTTTGATACACGTATTTGTTTTTTTATAATATCCAGGTATGTGTAGTCTTATTTTGCGTTGACAAATTTTTTTATTTGGACTAATTTAGAGTGGTATTCCAGCGCGCCTTGCTGAAAGTCTTGAGGAGACCTCTAGATTATATACCCCTTGTTTTTTCATGGTTGGAGAGCAATCTCTCTGACATTTATTCCATATTTTTTTATTTTAATATTTCATGCATATTCAGGACGAGAACAAGTTATCAACGAATAAATCACAAATGGGGTGGACTGGGGATCAGGGCCGGGGAATTTTTTTTGCCACAGATTGGGAAGTCCTGTTTGGATAGAGGAGGTAAATTTAGCCTAAGCAAATTATTATGAGCTGCTGCAAAGGGATCTTTAACATGCTGAAAGAGTGTTATTCTCCCAACAATGGACCGACTGTTTTACGTCACCTCTGGATGACGTTGGTTGAGAAAAAGGAATTCGAAGATACCAAAGGGGCAGACAGAAATCGTTAAGTCGGAAGACAGACAAGACCATGGC
>JARWCS010361723.1:0-10598 GCA_034783895.1 Geukensia demissa | reverse complement strand
CCAGTAAAACTGACCGCCGCGATATGACTGAAATATTGTTTAAAGTGGCGTTAAACCCCAATCAAACAAACAAACAAACCAATCACATCGTGCGTTATGCTGTTATGACAGTGGATTTTTTAAAGGCACAATGTGATTGGCCAGAATAAGTACGCCACAAATGTTATATAGACGTGACCCTAAACAGACATGTTAAGACCCTACGGGGAAAATAAACCAATAGAAAAAGAACGTAGTGTCAAATTTTAGTTAAACTGATACTGAACAAACCAAATGTCAAAAGGCAAATTTTCCTCCATTATTTTTTAAGTCATTAAGATTAGAAAACAAATATTTATAAAAGTTCCTAAACTGGATATATATCGTGTATGGTTCTATAAATTATATGGCATTAAATTAATGACTAAATGTTTGCTTTGGCTTTCATATTGAATTAAGGCATACATGCTTTTCAGATGCGGTACTTTTGTGCTTTCTGCTAAAAACGCAAATATTTATATAAGTACCTCAGTAATGTACAATATTATAAAATGACAAAAACAGAGTGGGATATTTGCATGATTTTAAGCTTCTAATTTCAGCGGTGCTAATTCAAAAAATGTAAAAACTATATGGTATAAAACAAACTAATGGTTAATACTAGTCTAAATTTATATACTTTGCTGCACACAACTGGACATTGACAACATACAGAAAATGGTAGACAATTTTTACACCGGCCTATCTCCAATACACATAATGGCTTAGGATAATCTTTGGACTTATTTAGTTGTAAAATGAACAAGGCATCGTGTCTTCAATTGGACACATACTTTTATAACATGAAAACAAATAATAGTAATAGTAAGTAATGATAGTAAATTCCAATTTTCTAAACTATTATTATAACTAACACTTAAAAAGTCCAAAGTTATCTACAAAATATAATAAAAATGGGATTCGCCTGTTTTGAGCCCCACGAAGGAAAGGAAAATTTTAAGCAGGAATAAATTGCAGATATGGAAATCAATTGAAAGATGGATTGAGTATACAATTTGTCAGTTCTTATTGATATTGAAATGTTGCAAAGTTCCAGTGAACAATAAAGTTAGTTTTGTAGAGAAACACAATAATGGACAAGACATTTTATTTTCCATTGCAAAAATTGAATATAAGAGACAAGCATAATATGACTATGGTAAAAACGATTGCAAAGCATATACACTATTATCACATATTATTATACTAGTATAAAAAAAATTCAAGCTTTCGTCACATTTTCTGTCAGATAAACAAATCAACAAACTGTCAACGTCCAATGATAGTGTTCACACTGTTATACATATCAAGCTCAATGATGAAAAAAATGCACTATTTAGCGCTGTCCATATATAGGATAAGTAAATACAGAACCTTAAATAGGCAAGACGAAATAGGCACATATAATGATTTCCAAAAAGACTATTTTAAACAACTACGATTTTCTGTATGCATCACAGGTGGATACAACGCCACAAAATGTGAAATGATTACTAACTGCTTTTCTGTGAATCACCACCGCCTTTGCTTGTGATCATGTCAGACAAAAGCTGGGCACCGCTACTACGAGATCCACTGGATTCCTCAACGATACTTCTCATGCTAAAAAACAATGAACATATTGTTGTTCATCGATTATATACACTTGGTCATAAATATGGAATACTGACATTTTCTGAGTCAAAAATTCATCTTTGGACACTTGCATGCAAAAACTATGAGCCATAATGCCAAACATCTTTACGCAATTCTCATTAATTGACTTCAAGCTACAAAACTGTCCAATTTAAGATTTTTATCCGATGGTTAGTATGAGTTCTGAAACCCACATTTTTTTTTAAAAATGCTGATTTTAAATTCTGGATAGAATCCTTTCAAATTATTTATTTCATCAAAATTTTATTATTTAACTATTCTCTAATATCATCCTGCAAGTACTATCTACCATTTCCCTATAAGAATTTTTCTTGACAAAGTGTAGCCATACCTATTTCGAAAGCAAGGTCAAAAATAAAAATATTTCAAATTTATGAGCAAGAGTATATCATGACATATACTTCAGTGAAAGAATATTATAAATTGTTTCTTGATTTGAAATTAAAAATAAATAGAAAACTCCAAAAATTTAATGTCAAAATTATTTACAATACATCAATACAATTTTTCCAATAAACCTAAATATCCGTCAATAACGACTTTCAACAACAGTTTTGAACTGAAGAAGTTTGACATGGGTGAAACAAAATTAAATATTGGACTAACAACATAAAAAATGCATATAGAAATTAGGGCTAAAATTATTTTCCACAATAATCACTTAAGAAATAGTATATATGTGCTGTATTGTGCTTTTCATACCTCTTTTCCTCGGCCTCCAGCAACTTCCTGTAACAGGCAATCTCCAACTCCAATGAAAGTTTGGCGTCCTGGAGAACTTGGAGTTCTCTTAGAACTTCCTCAATTTCCATTGTCAGTTTCTGGATTTGAGCCTCCAACTTAGCTCTCTCTTCCTCATGGTCGCGGACTTCGTCATCATATTGATTTTGTAACGACTCAAGTTTTGCTTTCAGCATAGCGTTCTGTAATGATTTTATTAAGAGTTTATTTAAAATAATTAGTGAATCGACATTAAATCAAATACACATACAGGTAATAATTAGACATTATTGACTGTTTGCAGTTATTTAGGCTGGACGAGATAATACAATTACATCCTTTTTGTCAAAACATAGATTAGTTTTCTAAATCCTTTTTAGTAGAAAATTAACTGAATTTCAAATTACAACAATTCATATCTGGTGCTTTGTTTGCATTTGTTTGTTTGTATCTTACTTTAAGGGGCTTAACTTGCAAGAAAAGTTTTAAGAAATAATAATTCCAAAATTATTTTTGCAATTAAAATCCCTATTATAACTATAATTAGTACAGTAGTTAAAATGATATAACTACATCTAGTAAATTGAAATTTTTACAAATTTTTAAAATCTTTTATTTTAGGATAATTTAAGTACTAACCTCAGCCTGCAATTGTTGGATCAATGGGGTCATTTCAGATAGTTTTCCTTTGACTTTCTTACTTTCCTCCCTAGCAGTGAGGGCGTCCATGTTGTCTCTGTTTACTCCGGCTCTCATTTCATTCAACTGAAACGCAAAATACGCATGCTTTACCACATCCTCAAATGTTTACTGTGATTTTCATACACAATGAATAAGCATATGCTCTTGCAAAGGGACCTTAAATAGTCCGTCCTCAGATTTAATCATATTTCTTTAACATTGGTAATTTTGTATTTTAATAGTTATTTCTATAGTATTATGTCGTTAACAATATATCAATTAAAATCCATAGCAGATATATGCATATTTGAAATCATTCGAAAAAATATTTAAATATATTTTTTTACACTTGATCACTTTTGTGCTTACTGGCAACAAATATTTCTGGAATAGAAAAGGTCTAATCCTACCTGCATCTCAAAGTTCTTCTGCATTTCAGCTTGCATTCTGTCCACTTCAGCAGCGTAGTTTTCGTTAAGTTCCTTGATGGCTTTGGAAATTTCTCCCTTCCAGATGTCCTTCATTTCAATATTCCTATCACGGTCAAGCATGGATTTAAGTTCGGCGATTTCCTGAAAGTCATCAAAGTTAAGTTGATATTATAATTTCGAGCTAAAGCGAAATTATGAAAAGAGATTAGCAAATTAGTAAAAACACAATTTTAACTAGAAACGAAGGAAATTAGCTGCATTTCCAACCTTCTCTCCTTTTAATACATAACCTATGTAAACATTAGATAACATGTTATGTTTTCTTCTAAATTTTTAAATGCTTATATTTAAAAAACAAACATGCTGATGTATCATTTTTTTTCCTCTTGCTTATTTAGTTCCAATACAGAATTATCTTAAAAATTATTCGCGGCCATTTGAAAACTTTTTTGCCCGATAATAATTGCAATTTTCCGTTAATAAATCCAAAAATGGCCACAAAAAGTACTCACAGCTTCATAAATATTTTGGTTGAATTTGAAGTCTTCCTCTGCTGTTTGTAGTCTCATCTCAGCTTGGATTCTTTTACAGGTCTCTTCATCAAGATCCTATTAATAATGACAGATAATCATTATATTTGTAAACATAAGAACAATGTATGATTTTCTTAAATATTAAATATTTAAAAAATGTCAGTGAAATATGAGGTTCAATTAACATTAAATACAGTATCCGTTTTTATTTTGTAACAAACATTTTTTATTTTACAACATTAAGCAATTTGAGTTATCTTTCATTGTACACAACTAATTTAATTTAGAGTAATCTTTCTTTGAATACAATGCGGTTTACTTTCTATCTGACAAATACGTACAGCTCTGATACGTGCGATGTCATCCTGGAGGGTTTTCTTATCCTTTTTCAAGCGAGCGTTTTCGTCCTCTAGCGAGTCGATCCTTCCTCGAAGATTGGCAAGTTCTCCTTCATATCCTCCGATTTGGTCGTTCAATCTATCTATTTTGTTATTAAGATCATCTACGGTCTTCTCTGCATTTATACGGCTGAAAAAAACAAGGTGTTTGGTTTAAATCGATTTATTTCTTGTCTGGAGACATAATGACATACTAAGATCATTTGCCATTCTTAATGACAAGGGTTCTGAAATATGTCATATATAGGTCCCCATTTTCGCAACAAGGATCAATTAATCTTTTAAATGATGTTTTGTTTATGCCCACATTTTGCCACTTAAACCAATGCAATTATAATAACTAAGTGAATAAATGCAATATATATTGTACCAATTAATACATACTGGAAGAAATTTAATGTTTGTATTATAATATGGTAGTCCATTCAGATCAAAATCCAAAAATGTTTTTATTACATAAATATTTGAAATGAGTATGAATGTAATATTAGTATAAGATTTATTTCTCTACAGCTATTTTTCAAATCAAAGTCACATAAACAACATGGGATCAAGCACCTAAAATCAATTTCTCTTTGTTTGAATTAACATAACAATCGTGTCCGGTAATAATTTATACATTTACCGTATACTATTATTGACCAAATTAACTAAACCTTATCAATTTCACTACAATAACAAAATACTACATGAATCGTACTTGTTTTGTTATTAAACACGTTCTCTTTTTCGTTTTTCCATAGTAAAATTATTTAATTTATCGTCATCAGAAAACAGTAGGAACGACAGAATTTGGTAAACCGCTATTTAGATGAAGTATTGTAAGCTTCTGAAACAACCCTTGCACAATTCACGAGTGCACACAAAAAAAGATAACTAAATTACAAAAAGACGACCTTACACGAAAAGCAGGCCTTTCGGATATTTGGAATATACCTCTAGGTATTGTGACTTTGAGATGCTGCATACCCTCCCACGCCCCTCAAAAACAGTCACAAAACTCCTTAATGCTAAACAATTTTCTGTCTTTTATATTTTCAAATATGTTTGCTTTGAGGGGCGGATAGTAATAAAACGATTTGATGTTTGTAATCACTTGAAATTCAAATAAATCTAAGTATTTAGATCATATTTCAAATTGCTTTAATAAATTATGTGGGTCATATAGATATCTTAACCGTTGTAAATATTGTGTCATCATATTGTATTAGATATTGATAACTGTTTCAAGTGGAAAGAAAAATTGTTAATTCAGCAAAAACTGAGAATGGTTATTCTCACATTCATTAAACAACCAAATTTAATATTTTTTGGGAAAAACGAGAAATACGAGTTATGATAAAGACACGAATATCTAATATAATATTTGCATATTTGTATGTGGGGAGAACTTAATCGTGGCAAAGGGGGAAAGTTAGTTGGATGGAAGAAAGTTGGTTGATAGATTGGTTGAATGGTGATTAACGTCAAGCGACAAATATGAATCCTGCTTTGTACTAAATCGACACGCTGAGCCGGATTTTTAACCTGCTAGCTAACGAAAGCAACATTCCGCAGGAAGACATGCCACTTTACCCAGACACATTATTCTGACTCTTGGCCGACCAGTCTTTGCTCTTATTCCTAAATGCTGTTTGCTTTGCGGAGAAGAAACAAGTACCAATTCTAATGTCTTTGGTTTGGCCAGGCTGGGAATCGAAACAAAGACCTTCCACACACGAGGTGAGCACGCTTACCATTCCACCATCGAGGCGGATAAAGATGGGTTGGGAGATCGGCAATGAAGAGACGGAGACACATTAGAGAACATAAACGCAAGAAAGCTACTGAAGCTTTACTTGGATTTCATAACAAGGCATTATTTTGAGTGGCTGATGATCATCTATCTACAAAGTCTCGCCAGTGACGTTCTGACCAAAACAGTTGAAAACTAAGAAACTGAAACTGAAGCTGCAAGCAAATATCACCAAAATATTTTCATTCGTCCATTTTGATTTGAAAAAGGACCTTTCAATTAGCAAAGTTTAGCAATTGCAAAGATTCGCCTGGACCGGAAACGATCTTACAAAACATATCGTCTGCTGATCATGTAGAGATGATATCGTCTGCTGATCATGTAGAAATGATTAAGGTTTTATCAATTATGTATGGAAGAGTTCGAGATGATTTTATATTGACATAAAACGCTAACTCATCAAATTTTCTGTATCGGTAAATCGATTATCATTTTCTAAAGGTCGCTGAACCACCATACAGCTTGGATTTTTTACACATGACTGAATCAAAATTAATTCAATGTCGACATACTGGATAGATATGAAAAAAATCTAAATAGAGATTCCATTAATTTCCAACTACGAGCATTTGTAAAGTCAGATGACTGATTGGTAGCAACTTCAAGAGTGAAAATATAAGCTGTGATTGGAATTAAGTATCTCCAACCCTCAAGTTTTTTTTTAATTTTTGCCACTGTGGAAAAACTCATTCGTGCAAGATTGTGTATAGTTAGCTGCACGTTGAGGTTGTTTCAACTGCAACTAATTTTTGCGATTAGTTTAAACCTAAAATGCAGGCAGATTTTCCCATGAGCAACCAGTCACTTTAAATCAGAAATAAAAAGAAAATGTGTAAACGTCAAGAAAATCACATCATTTCTCCGAATGAGGCTGCTGTAAACAAAGATAAATATTTCGCAAACTTAGGTCAAATATGAGAGGGGTCATATATATTGAATCATAAAATAAGTTGTCTCGTACATTTTTCCTAATGATGCAGAACATAGGAACCACCATAATCGTTTTGACCTTTGGGACTAAATATTAGTTTCATAAGGTACGTATTTAGGACCAGATCCGTCTTGCATTGCATGCATGAATAATACATGGTAAAATGTAATTAGAAATGGATTAAAATGTAATTTAAGTATTTCTTTCCAAATTGATTAAGCTTTATCGCCAATTTGAATTAATTCACCTCTATGTACTCTAATTTCAGACCAAACAAAAATTATGCACGTTTCACGTTGTTTCTCGATATACAGGGAAGGTATATATATCTATAGCAACGATGGACAAAAGTGGACTTTGCTAAGGGGATTCTGAGCAGTACTCTTGGTTAGCAATGTCGGTGACATGAAACCAGATGTTTGGCCTAACTACCGTCTAAAGCCTCGTCAGGTGCATCTCGAATGCTTCATTTAATAAACTGTAAATCAACTATAGACAATGTCGACTAGAATATCCCCCCCCCTTTGCAAAGAAACAATAAACCTTGTTCATAGATATTAGCTAATTTCAAGCATCAAAACATAAACTAAAAAGTTGGTTTAAAAATATTTTCTGCACCACATGGTTTCAAAAGTTTGACAATTTTGCTATTTCATTCTAAAAAACCATTGGCCTCTCTTATTAGGAGACTGAGGGCCAATGCCCTATATATACAGAAATTTTGACATTTTTTGTGAAATTGAACATACTATACATAACTTCACTTATTTTAGATGACACTTCCTTTCTGCTTAAATGTTTAAGGCAACTATTGTCCCATTTCAATACAATGATACTTTCATTGGATTTGACACTGCGGTTTGTGATCAAAATTCGTCATAAAAATGTTAGAATTTATAATTTTGAGGTTTCATGAAGACAAAATCGTAATTTACAAATAATCTTGAGGTGGGGGTATGGTCTTCTCATTCATCTTTTTTTAATCTAATACCACTGCCTTCCATCTTTGACCTTGGATGAGAGGTATACATGCAACTGATTGTGTATTTCAGGTAAATTTTGAATGCATTATTGATATAAATTGTTTAAAATAATTTTCTTCTTAAGAAAACTTAAGATGTGTGATTCACCTTTTATTGATTATTAAAGGAAATACTGAAGTTCTTTCGTATGATATGACTATTAGCCTTGAAAAAACTGCAAAGTTATGTTGTTAACTCATGGCAACACCTGTAAAATTTATTTGTCATTAAGATGGAAATCGATAACTTAACGGCCTACCAGACAAAGATGATGTAAATGTCCCGGATGTGGAGTCGCTGCAAGTTGTATAGTATTTTTCAACCATACTACAAGTGTACAAGATTGTAACTAAAGCCGAGGCCACTTACATTGGCATGGTTAGATTTTAAACAAAGTTTATAAAACAAAACGTAAAATAAGCCCTTTATTATTAAGGAAGTTTATGTGGGATTAACATAGTTAAAAGTTGATTCTAGAAAAAGCTTTCCGGTCGCACCAACTGGCATAAAAAATTTTAATTGTAGCCAAGATAATTGAAAAATACACAAACCTGGAATAAGGGAGATTAATATTTACTCTAACAATCAGACACCTGTTGATAACAATCGTTTTGGCAAAGTTTATATATACAATCTTTCAATTGAAACATTGCAAAAAAAATTATATGGAAAGGGTTGACACACACACACACATACGATAGATTTATAAGAGTTATTGCCCTTAATTTACATTGTATTTCTTGATAATTTGAATACCCTACTTCTTTACAGTTTTAATATCTTTGGTGCGCTGCAACCCTATAACCACCAATAGCAGCAGTAGGCAGAGCTGTGATCGATTCTCGAGTCCGGTAGTTTTATGCTGTTTTGCAAGCCAAAATTCAAAATGTCTTACATAACTTTATCTTAATACCAGACGCGTCATGTTGGGTTACTTAGTGTATATTCGAGACATGAATTGCAATTAGTTGTAGTTTAATGTAAATTTACTGCCTCGGGGATTCGTCAGGATTGATTCTCATATAAAATATATCTTCTTCTTACAAATTATTTAGGCCTAATTGTGTGTATATGATGTCAAAAGAATTGCAGACGTATGGATCTAGGCATTTTTGATAAACTGGTGTGGTGCTAAATTGTGGTGGAAGTCTGAATGTGATAGCACAGTCGCTTTTTCTAGTGGCTAAAAAGTAGCGAAAAACTACTTTTTCACATAAAGCTAATTTGGAATACATCTGTGCTTCAAGAAAGGTGATTGACCTCGTTGACATTAATGTTTTCTCATTGAAAAGATGCACAGAAATAGGTTTCATTTGCATTATTATCTTGTTATATATAAATATGACTAAAATCAAAATTTGTCTTGCTTCGGGTTATTGGCATGTCGTAATTAACGTTAAAATGCATAATACCGGATAAAACATTGCATGGAGAGACCAACTTTTTTCTAAGATAGTAAATAAATTTCACTATTTATTAAAGATCAACCTTTCAATAGACTAAAACACTTCTGATCCATGTATTGAACTTCTGGCTGCAATAGATGGCTTTACAAAGTAATAAAATCTGTCGGTAATGAGTTCTCCATTATATTTCTTTCACAGTAACCATGGTAACGTTGTTATATTGTCTTTTGTTTTGTATTTGTTTGGCCTATATGGGTGTAATTTTGCAAAAAAAAATGTATTGAAACATCAACACCTCTATGACAATTCTGATGATTACAAGTAGTTGCATGTACATGTTCTATGATCTCGCAACAGGTTCCGTAGATCAAAATTGAACCGTCAATGTTTACAAATATGGGTGTAACTCCTTTTTCTAGCAGAGGGGAGCTAATTTTACCTATGGTTGAGAGTAGATAACTCGCTCATGTTTATATTATTCGAGAAAAGTGCGGGTTCATATTTTAAAGCCAGCTAGCAATTTCTTCTTGCGTGTATATCTCAGTTTATGAATTTAAAATTAATTGGGCATTATAATTCAATTACTGAAACATTCTGTGTACCGGGAGTGGATGGACAAATTTACATGATGTTGTTTTTCAATTAAAACTTCTTTGTTGTCTGTTTAAAAGTTTAAATCTACTGTAAATACATTATCTTCTCCAAATTTATACAAGTTCAGAAAGTTCACTATATATTATTTATCTACCGGAGTTGTTTCATAGTTAGTTGATTCAGTTATAAACACTTTCTTTTGTGTGAATTTTCTTCAAATTTGGACATTCCACAAAATTTACATTTCTGGCTTACAATACGTCTGTTATTTACCCACTGAGAAAATGGCTATTTAAATCATTAGGGTTCGAATTAAGTTTAAATAAAGTATTTGGTCATTGTTATTTTACTCTTAAATTACGATACAATTATAAATTAATTTCTCAAAGCTGTATGTAATTTCTATCCCTGCC
>JARWCS010361713.1:0-10598 GCA_034783895.1 Geukensia demissa | reverse complement strand
AAAAAAAATTTTTTTTTTTTTTTTTTTTTTTTTTTTTTTTTTTTTTTTTTTTTTTTTTTGCAATACTTCATCAGATTGTCCATTTCCGTCTGCTAGTTAATTAAAAAAATATATAGATATCAAGAAACCAGCAGTCCAGTAAGTGTCGTTTTTATCTAGTTTAACATTAACTCGTTTTACGTTGTAGTTTAATTGACCAACTATTGTTTCAAATGAATGTTACCACTTTTTAAGGTTTTCTGTTGTTGCCCCGTTGTGTGGATCTTGTGTCAATTGTTCAAGCTCTAACGACAACGAACTAAATGTTGTCAATATAGGAAAATGAGATGTGGTATGATATTCTATGAGACAGCCATCCAAAACATGTAAACGACAAACTTCACACCGGCAAACAAACAAATATCTGAAAACACAAGGTTAACAGTATTTATTGATGGATTTTTGCTTAACTTTAAGCGCCAAACAAATCGTACATATTCTGGTCGAGAATGTAGTAAAACGTGAAATTGAATGAGACCTCCTTTGTACTAAACCGACATGCTGAGACAGATTTTTAACGTTCCAGCTCACGAAAGCAACAGTCCGCAGGAAGACATGCTATTTTACCAACACAGATTTTCTGACTTTGGACCGATCAGTTTTTGTTCTTACTATTTAAGCTTAACAGTAGAGAACCAAATACCTGTTTTTAACATTCGTTGGTTAGACCCGGCTGGGGATCTAACGCACAACCTGCCGTATATGCGGAGAACATACTGACCAGTGCACCACCAACGCATATCAGTTCAATATTTTTAATATTCAGCTATATCCCGTACACACACTTTTGTTAACAAGATATGATCGTGGCTCTCAACGCTTTGAAGAACATGTGAAATTGGAAAATAAATGACAAAAAGGTATTCCTTTTTGTGTTTTTTTATGTTTGTTATTTACAAGCTGCTTCATCAATACATTATTGACAGGGTACTGAATTTTATTGTTTGGTAAATGAAAGAGCCAGCATTTTTTTGACAATGCATATTTTTCATTTTTATTTTGCTCACATTCTAAGCACGACAAACCTATTGTTTACTTGGTCGCATTTACTGAGTCTAAATATTGCACAAACATTTATGTCACAGCTTTCAAATGACAAGGTCGTTAAATATATGACAAGTGCATCACGAAAACAACACTTAAATTAATTATTTATTTCACAAGTATAAACACAATTTATCTTGATAACCTACATTAATAAATTAACATGAAAGTAGTCTTAGATATATGGTACATTGCATTGTTATGTTATTGTTACCATTGCTCACTTGCACTTTTTTGAAAACTAAATAAAACTATATAAAGCGAAATTTACTATAATCCCATGCGAAAATCGAACAAATATAGTTTACTAAAAGTACAATAAGCAATGGTTAATCTATATCTATTTGCAGCGGTCACCGAAGAAGCAAAACAAACAAAAAATCTTTTTTTTTCTTTTTTTTCAAGTGTCAAATTTTTATCTTCGGAATAAAAATTTATTATGACCAAAGTAAAATCCAGAAATTTTGGTTTTTGTTTATGACGCCAGCACACAATGTTTGTACACCAGGTCTAATTTTTGTGGCGGCTCTTACACAATCTGCCTCGCTGCATTCCAATGTTCATATTGGGTATTTTCTATAAATAACACAGACGTAAATCACAAGACGTGTCTAAATCATTCTGGAACATGAGTCGTCAATACAATAGTCACTAGGAATGTCAACATCATCGTGGTCTTTTTTGATTTTTTGGAGTCCAAGTTTTGTCAACATATTTGAAATTATGCCAGTGTTCGTGATTCTTTTATGCAAGTCCTTTGATAACCAATTGCAGTCATTTTCAAAAATATACCCAGCTTTGTACAGTTTTTGACACATCACAAGTGGCACATCGCTCGATCTGTGGGCGGCAAAAAATAAGGCGCTTTGTCCCAGACTATCCACAATGTTAACATCACAACCGTTTCGAATTAAGTAGGTACATATTTTATCATTTCCCTCATGTAGTCCAACAAGTAATGCTGTTTTTCCAGTGCATTCTGTCTCATCTAAATCAGCTCCTGTAAAAATAAAATAGTCTACATGTAACTCATGTTGAATGATTCTATAGATCAATCTGTACAAATTAACTAGATATAGTTGATGTTTAGATCTGAGTGGATAACCTATAAGACTTCCCTTTCAAAAAGAAAAGGTTTTGCTTATAAGACTGCCCTCTTCAATTTGTTGTAAATAAAAGGAACATAAATTTATACTGATTTATGTTTTGAACTCTGGGATTATTTTGATGGATTTCAATATTTTTCAACCCTATTCAAGCATTTGTCTTAATTACACAAATAATATCTTCAATCATTAAGACGATTCTACAAAAATTATAATTCGGATATTTTTTAATTCTGATATTACTATTTGTATATCTTACCTGCTTTGATTAGCAACTTGCATGTTTCTAAATCATCAAACAAAGTAGACCGAATCAATGGTGTTTGACCCAAGAGATTTTTGCAGTTCACATCACAACCTAAAAATAAAAACAGAACGAATACGTTAAATATGTGTCAGTACAGTTTTGACATATATAATACAATGCTTCAACAACAAAAAAAGTGCAAATGGTGGTCGTTTATCCTCTGAAACAGTAGGAATACACATAAACATTAATTTTAGGTTTTGTTTGAAATCGTCTCGTTTTGGATTGCCTATCGAGTGACAGATTTATTAAACAGTATTTTTAAATTTAATTGAAAGCTCTAAAAAGTATTCACTATCAAATTAGCCATGAAAGTTGTATGCCAATGAATTGCTTGCTCTCAAGTAGAATATACAATGCATACCGTAGTCGATAAGCAGCTGCACGATATCCATATATGCATTGTCTATGGCCTCGTGAATTGGGAACGTCAGAGCATTATCCGGAATGTTAGGATCTGCGCCAATTTCTAACAAGTAGCGAACCATCTCCGTTTCACCATACTTTGCAGCATAAAACACTAAGGTCCTTCCTTTACTGTCCGTTGCATTAATGTTAGTATGTTCTCTTTCACATAACTGTGGTGTTGAGCTAGACCTCCGTTTACAAAGCGAACGATGCTGTAGAATGTAATCTTTTTCTTGCACCATGTCTTCACGAAGTGATCTGAAGCTCATTTTGTTCAAATGATCAGAGCTACTGTACTACTTGTACACTGATAAGAGAAAACAATTTAAATGTGTCGGTTCTGCTCACACGTTGTTTTATATAGTAGGCATATAACCACACATTACAATTGCTAATTAAGGATGTACCTGTCACAGTTATAACACCGTAGAATGATTGGGGAAGTCGTTTGAAAATTTTGATTAATTTACTTTATATTTCCTTTCAATTAGTCTGTTTACAAGATAAAATGTAAAATCGATATGTCCGGAACAAATCAGATATTGACTTGACGGGGACAAACAACTTTTAAATGACATGTATTTGCAAGCCATTTGTAGAATTTGATTATTTTTCCCTGTGCAGCATGTAGACATTATGCTAGTTTGTAGCTCATATCTGCATCTAGATATAACAATTAAATTTTTTGACACATTTAGTAATGGTTGCTGCCTTAAGATCCAGGCGACAATTTCCAGCCATATTCAGGACAGATAAAAATTAATAAAAATGTAATAATTTGAAGACTTTAAATGATGACTGTTGAGATTTCGAATTGTGACTAACACTGGATAGAGTCTTGCAACTTGCTGCCCGGACGAGCTGTTTAAAGGTCTTTCATTAGCCTAGAGCATGGTATTTCGTGTTCTTTTGGCATCTTTAAACATTTTGTGATGACACATGTGTCGTATCGTTCACTAGCACCCTCCCTTCGAGGAAGTATTTAAGTTTTTAAGCATCCCGGTCCGAATTTTGCAGTTAGAATATCAATGAATAGATCTGCATTACTTAAACAACAAACTATTATAACCACTCTGTAAACGTTGTACACCAACCCTACCTTGTTGTATATATATTGAGATTGGTTGAATGTTGTTTAAAGTCGAGCACAAATTCAAGACGAAAGCAAATTAATGACTAATGACATATAAACCCAGCTTTGTATTATACGAAAGGTACATGCTAGATTATGAAAGCAACAGTCCACAGGAAGATAGACCACGTTACGCAGAGATTTCTGGGCCAACCAATCTTGGTACGTATAATTATATTTTAATATATATTTTTTCTTAATGTTAAATGTTTGATAGCAGTAATAAAAACTTTGCAATCAAATTAAAAACATATAATAATAAATATCGATTTCGATTGACATTTTTCGATGACAAAAATACGGAAGGTGCCACAATAAATGTGTAAGTCATGGATTTTTATTGAACATGCTTTACAAATGATAATTTGTTTACAAATGAAAAATGTGGTCTCTGCCTGAACACTTAAATTGGCCACCAAGAACACAAAAAACTTTAATTTAAAAATGAAACCTGTAGAAAAACATTTTATTTTAATACCTTAATATGATACACTTTTTCCACATTTTTTGTATGAGCCTTGAAAAGTTACGCAAAAATTGGTATAACAAAATATCTAATAGCTCAGCAAATTGCACCTACCGATCTTAAACTAATCAAGAAACGTATAAATATGTTGTAAACCTACAATGGTATACAATTAAGAACAGCATAATGACATGATAGGCCGACAGGGGACAAACATAAATGCAGCAGACTTAAAATTTTTTCCTAATAGTTATTCCTGACTATTGAATACCTAAGTCCATTGCCACAACTGTTAAACATATATAAAATCAAGCAAATAAGATACCAACATGATGACAAAGGTGAAAGCGCGCGACTTGGACAGCAGAGACTAAATGCTGTTGCTATTGGCAAGCTAGCTAAGGTTGTCAAAGCGTATAACTTAATCAAATCAGACAGAATTAAATGAATTATTGGACAGAAATGGGCTTTTAAAAATGACGAAATATATAGATGCCAAACAATACCAATGCTGTCAATTTTTATAGCCTTGATATTTTGATAAAGAGATCGTCCAATGAAAATGATTCATTTAACTGATCCAATAAAAAACAACTGTCATTGTTAGTGAATTTATTATAGATTGATTGATATGTGTCTGTCCTTGAATGATTGAAGAAAATTTGCATTTTTAGGTAATTAACATTTTTAATGGAATGATTTAGAGACATAGAGAAGCACATGTCTTGCTGAATAATTGCTAAGACATTTGTATATTGTTTTGAATGCAAATCTGCTACAGTCTTACGAATATCAAATTCATGCAAGCATGTGGAACAAAAAAATAGTAAACTCAAGGGCTCTTGAAATATTCTGAAATATTCTGTCCAAGACAATAATTCGAGTTCGTGTGAAACTCATTAACAGTGAAAATACCGGTTTTTAACTACATGTGGTCTACATATAAACGAAATATATGTAAATAGATAAAGATCTCATTAAACCAAAAAAATTAACTGAATCAAGTAGAATAATTTGGCCCAACATTACCTCCTTATTAAAATATTATGGCGATTGTATAGAAATAGGATATGTGGCCATATTATTTAGAAGACAACCATCCACCTAATATCAATCGAAATTAAACTTCTGCATCCCATTACGGCATTCAATAAAGAACCGAAGTTCATACCATAGAGGAGTTTGTATAAAAGCCCCCAAAATACAAATTGTATGATAAGCCATAAAACAGGACAATCGACATCATCTATTGAAAAAAATTGTTAATGAGTAACAATAAATAACTATTTAAACAAAGCCAAACACTGGGCTACATGTTCCATGGTGGGGACAGGAGATTTTTAAAAAACTTATTTCTGGAAACTGGAAGTAAATTTTTTTGTTATTAGAGTTGTTCCCCTTTTCCGCCAAGTCAACGTCAGGAAGAGAAACGATGATAATCAGACACTCCTATAATTTATCAGAAAGTGGTTATCTTCCACGACAGCTCAATAATAAATATGTTTGCACTTCATATATTCGTTCTTTTAAACTAAATGTAATGCTTGAACCATGTGATTATTACAAAAATTGACCCACGTTTTTATAGTTAATTTCTAAGATAAATTATCGTAGATGCTAATTAAAGTCGGGAACTAGACGGCGAAAGTTTATTTTAAAAAAATACAGTTACTCGAGATGGGTTTTATAAAACGGCTTTTACAAACTTTTCATATATTAATCGCATCACAAAAAATGCTTGGAAAATTTGTCAAATATAGTCTATGTCACGCAAAATACCCATCCCAATCCTAGCACAGATAATCCAACGATGGGTGCATATATATCTGAAAACATCTAAGAGATAAAGATTTATCTAGATTGCATTGAGTATTTTAAAAATCAACACTGAAATCTTTTAATAAATTCGGCATGCATTTTTACCTACAATAAGAGATATCATCTTCTGTTTAGTGCTTTACATCTTTTGTTTAGTGCTTTACAGAGTATTTCTGTTTTGTTTTTTTTTAATCTTCAAAAGTTAAGTTCCTGTAAAAAGAAATATATTCAGCTTATTAACAAACAAAATTATTAATGTACGAATTTTGAACCGGACTATTAGGTAAGGAAACAACTTCGGAATATGATCAATATATTTTGTTTTTATTGACAACAGATTTGTGGTGGGAGTTTGCATTATCCACAAATATGTATGTTTTGGGATATTTTTGTATATTTCGTCTTGGTCCTCTACCATATTTGCGGTATTTTCTTCGACTTTGTCCTGTAGACTGACCATTTGACCTACACCGCTTCGAATTCTGTTCACCAAACTGTTGTTTTATTGGTGCTTCTTGAGAAAAAAACTTAAGAGGATTTCTATTAGCTCTCTTGTATTGAATGGTTTACCTTATAGAAAAGCCAATGGTTTTGTTGCTATTCATGAGATATTTTAATATTTGATTTCTTGGTTACAGATTAAATTATATGAGCACTTACAGACAGACTTTTTAAAAATATGAAAATCTAAACTGCAGTTTTGTATTTATGATTTGAGCAGTATCGCAATAAAAACCTCTGGGTAAGATCGGCCCTGCATTTTGATAATTGGATTTGGGTTCTCCTCTTGAACGAAAAAAAGATTTTGGCGAGGAAAGGAAATTTTTCTTAGCCCAGTTATCAGCACGTTGGTGATAACATGTCAACAGTTTTAATTCACTGGTTGACGTAACTTTTTAAAATTATATGTCCCCCAATTAATAAATTTGAAAACAACCTTGGATTGTTTTGATCACAGTCGCAAGTTTCCTTAGATCGACTTGATTTTTTTCCATTTTCAAGTTTTGACAGTTTTGTGTATGTTTTCTATTTTTTGAACCTACATAAAGTTTCGAAACCGAGGTTGGTCTGCATATCTAAGTTAAAACCAACAATAAAGAGTTACCTGTTTATATCCCATCGATATGTCTTTGTCGTCGTAATAAAAATTGAGCACTTCTTTTAACATTTGGGGTCAAAGGTCAAAACAGGATATTTCGCAATTTTAATTACTGCGAGTAAAATGTAGAGCCCCACTTGCAACACGTGTGCAGTAGCAATTTTGTAGTGGGATTTAATTTGTTTTATCCTCGTAAAAGGAAAAACCATACACAGACAGTATGGGATGTTTGTTCTCCTTAAATATTTTTGTCCTGTTTTATTTTAAATCATGACCTTTAATTAAAAATTCCCAAACAAAAATTAAATTCTAAGAAATAAAGCCTTTTTAAAGAACTAAGTCGAAACAAAAACCGATTTCCAAACCCGACAAAAATTTGTGAAATCCAAAGTGACATATATTTACAATTAGAATGTTTGAATTTTACTCTTTTATTGTGGAAAGCTTTCAAATATGATTTACTGACATTTTGTCCTTTCATGTCAAAATGGACCTTTATTTCGTGAAATCTAGTATAACGCAGGCATACATTTATAATAATATTCACCACATTTAATTAAAATTTTTAAAGTGTTTTTTTAACCTTTTTGCGAAACGAAATCAAAACAATGACCATATATTTCAGGACCAGCTTTTTCAGTACTGGAAAATATATATTTGGACAAAAAAGATAACCCCGATATAATTTTTCCTGACCTCTTGCACTTTAGAGCGAGATTTTTTCACGACTGAAAATAGAGAATTTTACAATTATATTTTTTGCGTTGAACAAAAAATATAATATGGCTGGTTTCTACAAAAAGATTAATATTACAAAGTAAAAGTATGTGTCAATAAAATTATTAAGCAAATCATAATTAACTTATAAAATTTCAAAAATTGTACCAACATATAATTTGAAAAGTGAATGATACAATAGAGGTCATGTGCTCTCTAACAAATTTAATTCGGGTAAAATCCGGTAAATATGGCTTAAGACATATTGCGTTCCCTCTACTCTCAAGTAAGTCAAGATTTATATAACATGGATAAAACAGATTATCTTAATCCTGATCATATTAATCCGGACTTTGCTTTAAATATGAATGCATAATGTGCATTTATTTTGATGTCAGTTTATACATCCCCAATTTGACACGAGTTGGACAGGCGGTTTATCAGGTGCAAATCATAAGGATAAATATTGCACAACTTCAAATGCATTCTGTCTTAATAATTTATTGCACATAGCGAAAGGCGATAAAAACGATTAATGTATACTTTGAAATGACCTTGCTTTTGATGTCGATTGCATATTTATAGGATATAATAAACTTGACACATAGTGCACAATAATTAAGTTATATTTTCAATTAGGTTTAATGAGTGCAAACGTACATTTCGCTTATTTATATCAGAATTATTCAATAGGGATGTACTGTCCTACAAAATACAAGTTTACCAATGTTAATCACATGAAAGTAGGTTAAGAAACAATTACAATGACATCTTAGCAATAAAACTGTAATACTAGAAGATGAACAGCTTTCCACATCTTAGAGTTTTTTAACAGCAGAGGTCAACGTATACAATCATCCAAATCTTGACTAATTTTCCCGATGACTCACAAATTCTGAAAGATAGCTTATGAACTCGAGATGTTTATGTGTTTTTATAAAAATGTAGTATGAAGATTTGGATTAATTTTCCGCAGTTCAGTCATTCAATTTTAAAAATCCGACACTACATGAATATTGTGTATTTACTTCCGGCGCAGTTCACTTTTTCATATTTATCATATTAAAGAAGGGAGATAACTCACTTTGACAGGTTTTCTTTAATTATCAATTTATATCCCTTTTCATGTCTTAAGTCGAACTATTTGGCTATTTTACTATTAGATAAATATAATTCACAGTTTAAAGTGAAAAGTAATGCAATATTTTTTTTGGAAATTAGATTTTTAAAGCAGCAAAAAAAAATACCACAGAATATTTCCCATTCAAATAACATTTTCATCGATAGTAAAATATCTCTGAAAAAAGAAGAAAAAATGTAGCACTATAAATGACGACAAACCTAGATACATTATAAAATCTTCAAAATTGTACAAAGGCAACGGTACTGACAGTACTGGACAAGTGCGTTAAAGCCAATTAATCGTCGCCTATTTCTATGAACAAAAAATTCAAATAAATTTATTTGATTCCAGTGCACAAAGGTAGTTAAGATTCCCAAAATTTTGAATATATTTCCTTAGTGTAATTTTGTCTATCATAATTTTGGTATTGCAAAAAATAAAAAATATGAATTATTGTTAAGTAATAAGTCATTTTGAAAAACCTCCATAAACTTCCCACAGAAATTTATGCTAATTCAGAAAGAAAACAAAATTCAATTTATAAAATTTATAATTTATATAAGTTATATTTTAGTAAAATAGTTGGTGATGTAAGAGTCCTAATTTGCTAGAAAATGAATTTGTTTGAGTTTACAGGATATTTTCCGTAACAAAATGTTAAAGCTATGCAATAGATATAAACACTAATAATTTTTATATCAAGTTAAAGTAAAAAGGTCAGATAGAGCTTATTGTTGGACAAAGTGGTCCAATCTTGTTAGAACTTTTCCACCAGAAAATGCATGCAACATTTTATATAAGAGGTTCATTTTATTAAACGAATACACTTAAACATTTATAATGCGCTCGAATTTTTCGTTTAATATAAGCCAAATGCATCCTTTTTTTAAGAAAACGTCTATATGTGGCTTCTACAAATACACTTCCGCGATTTATCCTAAGGAATGAAGTTTTAATAACAATAGCCACAAATGCCCATTTGCACAACCCATGTTTTCTTTGACTTCTAATGATAGACACTAAATCCATTTTAACGTGTTTAAATTGACACTATAGTGAAGGAAATCTTGGTTTCATGATCGGTTGGTTTTTAACTAGCAGGCAGCAACTGCGAGTACACCTTTGAGGTCGATACTTTTGATGTATCTTGTATAAAGTTTTAATTATATTTGTCATTGGTTTTCAGTATCGATCTCAAGTGTTAGATCCATTTCAACCGATTTTATAGTGTGTTTTTATTGTTGTTTTGTCACACCACTGACCCAGGTTAGGGGGAGGGTTGAGCGCTCATCAACCGGTTTAACCCCGCCACATACTAATATGCCTGTCCCAAGCCAGG
>JARWCS010361702.1:0-10598 GCA_034783895.1 Geukensia demissa | reverse complement strand
TTCAACCGCTTTCGCTTTTTAGTTACCAGTTTTTTAGCCTGCGGCTCAAAGTTTGTTTTATTTGGCATTGTATCAACTTTATTTTTATTTGTTTAAATCAGGCTTACCACAATTGTATCGTCAATTAACGCCATAGATGCTCCCAGCAATTCTTTATCTTCTTCATATTCAGGGTCGTCAGGCCACCTATGTATATCTGTTAATTAAAACATTGAGGATAGTGATCACTTCTAAATGCACTATATTTCAAACATGCAGTTACTGATTTCGTGTATTATGTAAAAATAACACTCTTACCTTTATGTTACTGGTGACTTTCGCCAACCTTACTAACTAAACTTTAATGATATTAAGATACGACAAGAAAATTTATTCACGCTCTCCCGCGCCTTTTAAACAAAACGTAAACCTGCGCAATTGTCAACTTATAACAAATCGTTAAAGATAATAGTGCACAAATTTTAATAACAAAAGTCGTGAGTATACACAAACATTACCTTGCAATACCACAAAGTTATTTATATGCTATCGTTTAATTAAATGAAAAAAGTTCTACGGGTGGACATTTCCTTTGTCCTTTGATTCTGATGTTACCTGAAAAACAACATCTTTAGATTACTTCATCACTTGAACAGATCCATGATGCTTTGTAAAATATGTAGGACAAACACATCAGCCATTATTTAAAGTAAATCAAAAACATCTGTTTAGTGTCCACAGGAGCAAACAAATTAAAAGATTGGTATATTAACATCCTATCAAACACAAACAATCATAAAATATATCAAAAGTCAACCTTTAGAAATGGTGTAAAACAACAGGGCCAGTCTCACACGAACAAGAGCTTCAAATACTTAAACTTGCTTGGATTAGGAAATTACAAACAGCATATTCTCTCGGTCTAAATGATAACATCACGAGTAGAGAAACTATGTCTCGACATTTGACAGTCAATGCTATGGAGTCTCAAAAATAAACGCAATAAAAGATCGCATGGCAGACGTATCAATCGAAACAAGCGTAAACATCATAATCAATACATTCATTTAAAAGTTTAATATCTATTTTCAGAAAAGACATAATCTACTTTGTAAATTTGAAACTATTACAGCTACAAAATTCTTACGTTAGTACTTTGCATGAAGCAGCACTTATTAACTCTGCATACTGTTCCCATAAATTATTTCCCAAACTTGAAAAACTCAAAAATTATCAACGACATATCCAGATATCCGTTTTAAACATTATGAAAAGAATTATAAAGACACAAGTACTAAATCGATAACATATGTTTCCGAAAAATTAAAGAAATTATAAAACGCATGTGTGTTCTTACATATAAAGCCGACAATTATATTGTGGTTGTATGTCGAAAGCATCATTGCAGATTGATTTTTATATTTTGAAACGATATTTGTAATTTAGTATTGTTATTATATATAACAGAACTGTAATATGAAACTGCAATATATATAAACCCTACGCCAGCTTTCTTATTATTATGAACCAAACTCTACTACAGCTATTGTTTGATTAATATTATTATATTTTTTCGAGTAATCTGCTTTTTTCGAATTTTTTATATATATTTGAAATACCTTTTGAAACACGATATTTGATATCAGACAGGAAATATTCAAGTTGGTATCGTGGACGTATATTATATTCCAGTTTAAACAAGTTATTACTGAATCATTTTGAATTTCATCAAAGAGTGGGGTACACGTTAAAAGTAGGATAATTATAGTTCAATTGTATTGTTTTCTTTAAAACGCAATATTAAAGTAGCAATTCGTATAAAACTGTTAACTGTGGAAAGGATAAATAGTGTGGAAAACCTAATCAATCTAAAGATAATCTATCAGAAAACATAACTCATATGTTAAAATGATTATTTCCATTTGTTCGTAAAGATTTGCATTTTGAGGAACTCTTACATTATTCATTAGATATGGTCTTTATTGGTACTAATATTGACTTTCTTGTTAATCGCTTTATACTGAACTAATCAGTTTATATTTGTTCTAACATTTTCTTCTTCCTGTCTATATATTTTCAAATGATATTTGGACGATTCCAAGTTATTTGACCTCTATATTTGAATACTTAATCCAATTAAACGTGTTTTCTCTGAACCGGTAGTTAAGGAAAACCTGGTTGGTTTCCTAGTCGGTTGCTGCTTTTGGGTGAACTAACAGACATCAACTGCGAGTACTCTTTCGACTTTTGTTGTATCATGTAATACTATTTATTGTATTTGTTGTTTGTTTTCACTATCGATCGCAAGTGTTAAATTCATCTCAACCGATTTGTATTGTGTGTATTTATTGTTGTGTCGTCGCACTTCTGTCCCAGGTTAGGGGAGGGTTGAGCGCTCACAAAATGGTTTAAAACCCCAACATACTTTATGTGTCTGTCCCAAACTTGGACCTTGCAGTTTAGTGGTTTTCGAAATAGTCATTTATTGTTATTCGTTCTCCATTTTCTCAATAGATTAGATCGATTGTCGTGTGTAAGGAATAGTTTCATATTTGTATTTTGAAACCAAGTTGTTTCAGTTGGTCCTTGATAGGCATGTTATGGACTGCTACTTAATTCTACAAAACTTTTTTTTATTAATAAAATCATATTCGACCAATTTCGGTTCGATGTAGAGCATTAATTTTAATTTTAAAAATTTTTATAATGATAATCTATAAACTGGTTTTTATGAAAAGAAATAACTTCCAAAATGTAGTTAATAGGCGATCTTGTTAACTATTTTAGTAATTGTTTCTTCGGGTACTATTTAAATACTATTATTCATTTTATAACACCTTTTTTATGAAGATAAAATATTATGGGATTTTTAACTGTCAATTTCCGTATATGATGATTTAATGGTTTTCCGATTTCTGTCTTCCCCTTTGGTGTCTTCGAATTTCATTTATTGGTCCAAGGTTCGCTGTATTGGCGTGGGGCGAATCCGAAGTCCAATGCAGTTGGTCGAATATCAATAGTTTAACCAATACGGAAGTGGTTGTCTGTATAATTAAGATTCGACCAATGTACAAAACATGTTATATTGTTGAAATATTTACGATGAAGTAATGAAATGACGATTTTTGATTGAAATTTGAAAAAAGTCTATTTCCTTATTAAAGGTTTTGAGACAAGTATGGTAAATGATCACACTTGTCTCTGTACAATATGTTAAAAATCAACGGTTAAAAATATACATGCCGCTTTGCGTCGATAAGTGTTATGTGGCGTCCCTATAACTTGTTTATATGAAATCCACGGATATCGGCAAGATTTACTGTAATTAAAGCCAATAACATAAGTTGTTAATCATTAATGCTTGAGAAAAATGATACTACATTATATAGTGAATACACAATATAGTCGTTTTCGACCTCTTTCATGTCAAGAATAGCTTTGTCATATCTCCATGTATTTTTATAAAAGATTTGTAGGGTATCATTTCTGATAAGTGCAATGCCTTTCGATGCCTTTCCGTATTGTTAGTGCTTAACAATTTTAGCAAATGCAGCAAATTTCTGTAAATCATTGTTTGATAAATCTCATGTCAGACAACGTTATGCAGCACTTCTCTTTTTATTACTGTTTTGTATTTGGAATATCTACGGAACACTATGTATTTTTTACTCAGATGTGTAATTACTTAAATATTATTCAACACTACTATTGGTTTAAAAATAGAAGGTCAATATCAAATCCCATGTTCATGAGCTTTTGTTCTCTTTTCGGCAGTAATCAACATTCATTTATAATTTTTAGAACTCTTAAATGAATCACGCTAAACAAGTCAGTAAGCTGTAATCGACGTTAACATGTTTCTTAACCGAGTCGTTCATCTGTTAAATATAGGTGAAAATTAGCATCCGATGTATGTTTTTCAGTTTTCATCCCCAGATGCATCATGCAAATAATTATGGTTGATTCAGAAATCTCAGTAAGCTAAAATGAATGGAAACCATGTTTCAACCAAGTCGTTCATCAGGGCTCTGTTGTTCAAATTGTAGTTATTTTAACACAGGGATTAAACAAAATGAGTAGTTTATTTCTGTAGCGAGTCACTTCAAAACGCGTCGTTATATTTTTGTTGCTAAAACATATTTAACGAAACTATTTACTAATCACTGCTTTAATTTTAATCACTTGATTAATTGGATGATTAAAAAAATCCCATAATGCAATATATTGCTCCTTTCCTGTGTAGAAAAAAATGGCCCACTGTCCTTCTGTTTCTCCTGCTTCAGCACCTTTTAAGTTGAAAAGGCTGACGAAACTAATTTTTTCTTTTAGGGAAGAGGACATTATTCACCAGGAAGTAGAAAAAAATGTGTAGACCTTAACAGGAAAACTAAATAATCATACCACCATCAAACTAAAGAATCAAATATGGGAAGAGATCACTTCAAAGGTGAATTCCCTTGGAGTTGCATTCCGTACAACCACTGAAGTGAGAAGTAGAGGAATGTCACCAGGGATGCCGAGTCAGCATTAACCAGACACAAGAATGATGTGCAAAAACTGGTGGGGAACAACAACTAAAATATCCAAGTTCTGCATTTGATAAATTGATGCCACTGTTTCAGGACAATACTAGCTTAAAGGGAATTGATGGGGAAATTGAGACTGACATTTTTCAATCAGGTAAAAATATGTTGCCACAATCATAACAATAACAAATGATGCAAAAATGAGTGAACAAGTCTGACAAGCAAGGGTTTGCCCAGTTGACAGTTGTAAATGTCTGTTTATTTTTACAGGGTTTTCTTTCTGTCCAACATACTATAAATTTATTAAATAATAAGTGTTTGTACAAAAGTAACGTTTCAAATAAGAGGCATTTCGTTTTGAGAATGAGGTTCTTCCAAAAAAATTGCAATAACTGCAATTTTATTTGGTCGTCCTGACGTCTGCTTTGAATGGAGATTCCCCAGCAAGTCACGTGATTCACAAACGCTTCGACTAGAAATAGAATCAAATCCCAATATGTGCCTTTATGGGATTATGTCAATGTTTAGGAGATGTTTTTTGTTAAGTATGTTCGACAGTTTCATGAGATGTTTTTTAGTATGTTAGACAGTTTGATAATAATTTCGTGTTTATCCCATTACAGTTTAATTTCTTACATTTCATGTCAGAATTGTATCGAATTTTATGGGAATTTGCTTCAAAAACATTAAATATTTTCTGTGCAGGTACCCGACTTCTACTCTGTTTAATAAACTGGACACTACGACACTAAAGTCTACACCAAGAGAAGTTTTACTTTTTTGGAAACCAGATCGTAATGATAAGAGTGTGTAATACCTGATTCGACAAGGGCCAATCTTTCCGTAAATTTGTCGTCTCAACAGCTTGATCTATAACATGTATTATTTTGCTTTAATAATAAAGGATTGTAATGAAAAGTCAGCCGTATATAACATAAAAAATTCAACGTTCTTTTCCCCTTTTCTGACCATTTTTTATTTTATATCACAATTTATAGTACATGTATGCGTATGGCTAGGTGATTGCTAAAGATAGAATTAGGGAAAGGTATATAGTATACCGGGGTAGACAGTTTTTATAGTCTTTGGGGTATGTAGTTGGTTTTTATTTAAATGAAAATTTGTACCCCTTTTGAATTTAACACTGAATATCAGTCTATAAATAAGCTTAGCTATATACCATATTTAGAACACTCTGATGGTGTTCAGCTAGCATTATTTCAAACAATAGATTACTAAAGCAATCACGAATACGTGCAGACCTGGGATCAAAAGACACACTGGGATTAGTAACTCGGGTCAACATTAAATTAGCATCGCCGTTCCAACCTGTGCACGACTGAATTTTTTTTAGCGATTTCTTTGTTGAAACCTGGGATTGTACCTTTTTAATCCTATTCGAAACATAGTCAACTTGTGCAGAAGTTGGAGAGAAGTTATCAATTGAACATTTATGAAATTAATATGTTCGTCAAAAGAAATGTGTGAGGAATGCAGTATTTTATACGATTAAAGCAGGGTCATATTTCGCATTTTGTGTAAATTACGGCGAAATTTAAAATTTTTGGTTTGTGAACTATGCACGAGTTGGACATTAATCTTTAAATATGTCATATTCAAAACTTATAACATTAGAAAGAGGAAATTCCAGCAAGTGCATTGGTATATTTTTTTATTAAAATTTGAATATTTTATTTTTCATTAAAAGCAAGGAAAACATCAGTTGCACTTTTCTTTTAAAATTATCCATTTTCCTAAACTGGACCTTAGTTTCTTCCTTGATTAAATTCTTCTATTTTCGAACATTTTTTTAATTCATCATCACGTTAAAGATCATAATATTGTCTACAACTTGATATACAGTTTATCAGATTATTTTATCGGGGCGAATGCAGGGGGGGGGGGCACCCGGTGCGCCCCCTAAAAAATTATATCTTATGAAATAATAATTTATTAGT
Organism: Geukensia demissa; assembly: GCA_034783895.1. Lineage (NCBI taxonomy): Eukaryota > Metazoa > Mollusca > Bivalvia > Mytilida > Mytilidae > Geukensia > Geukensia demissa. The sequence goes on along the minus strand of JARWCS010361702.1, from coordinate 4,135 downwards.
CGTAAATTTCCTAATTTCTAGGAGCTTCAGCGCACTGTTCTGGACCCGCGTCCCCTAACGTAAAATCCTGGATCCGCGGCTTCTTATAGTAACCGATTTCAATGAACAAAGCAAGTTCGGCGATTTTAATTGATATCCCCGAAGGCACTAATTATCAATTGATTAACAAGCCAATTCACAAAAAATGTTGCAGTAAAACATACCTACTTCTGTTCTAATTAAAATGGTAAATTTATATTGATTTGAATATGAAGTGAGTAACATTTTTCAAATAAACAGACTCTCCTCCTTAAATGGGTATTTAAAAAAAATATCTTTTTTTCCAAATTATTGTCGAAAAACAACAGCGACGACATAGCTATTTTACTTTATTTATGAGGGAAATACTATTAGTTACTAAAACTTGTGTCTTTTGATCCAAGATATAACCTCACTGTGTCAAAACACTATTCAAGAGCGACCAACCATTTTATCTATAGTGGTGTACAGGGTGTTCCCCGTTGTAGAAAATATGATTAAAAAAAACTTTCAAACACAATATCTGTGAACAAATTGTTTTTATGGTTGTTCCCTAAAATACAACTTATCGTGCCTAATAATCATATGTACATAAATTTCAAGATTGTTATTCTTTAACTGTGTTTCGTTATTGTACTAGAGTCAGAAAGAGCTGCTGTGCCAACTAAAGATGACGGCAGCCAAGAATTGTTTGGAACACCTTGTTCCTGCATACCTTGTTACCACACTTCAAAACAAGCACCTCTTTCTGTATCTGCTTCCCTGACAACATATACTATCCAGAGATCAACAGCAGCAAGTGATCCAGTTATGACACAAGCTGTTGTAAGTGGAATTCAGAAGCAGTCAACTTTACAACTCCCAATGCAAGCGAGTAAAAGGTATAAAGCATGTTGACGCATTGTGTTTACACAAAAGCGGACTATATATATTTGATATTGAAATTAATAATTAAAAGGAAAAAATGTTGCTTTTCCTATAATTATCTTTCTGTTTCTTGATTGGGCATGTTTTGAACAATTCATATGGTTTTTGCCTGTGTTTGCACTAAATTGTTGACTTTAAATACTACATCTTACTGATCAACTTTTGCGACAGGAATAAATATATCACGATTTTCTCAAGAGTTTAACAAAACTATATAACAGTTTTGAAAATTTAATATAAAAAATACGAATGAAAATGTAGAATTTGGATACGACAACGGATATCACATCCTACATTCTATGGAAAGTTACATATAAAGCATACAAATTTTAAAATGATATGTTTCGTTAACAATCTTATCCACAAGGGGTACTTGACCCAGTTGCAAAATAATACAATGAGTGCGACTAATTTACAATAATGGACAAACGACAATAATTTATTAACCTGATCACATTAATTTATGATTTCTTATTATTTCAACCGGGCATGACATAAATTTGGGTTTCAATTTTAGATGTGAAACGGTAACTTCTGTAATTCAACAGAAGAAAGCTAAGCGACACATGTCTGTTCAAGATATACATGACCTACAGTTTAAGGTATTGCAGGGAAAGCTATTGCATCAGGATAAAACTAACAGAAAACTTGATCTCCAGATCGAACTACTGCAGAAACTTAATAACCCTCAAAGGCAACAGCTTAATCTGTCACAGACATTTGATGCCATGTTTGATTAAACATTATTTCAGTTGTTTCTTGATGTAGAATTCTAATCTAAATAAAGTTTTATCCTATTATAATCAATAAAGAAGATCCTTAATTTCTACCTGAACAATGCAGACTGGGAATCACATTTATTTCAGACATTTTTAAAAGTGTCATCGGCTTTATCTTTAAAGGTCTACCAAAAACTATTATAAAAGAGTAAACTTCTGGAAATTGCATTTTTGTAAATTCAGAAGAGATTTGTCAAAATCAATGATTTATTAATCAAGCAAAAAATTGACGGTATAATGCTCCCTTATGCCTGTTCCATCTTGGGGTCCACTGTATGCAGGCATTTGGGGCTGGTTATCAACAAACTCATCATCTACTTCTGGTTCATTCCTAAATATTGCAATATTATGCAGAACTGCACATGCAATGATGATACTACATGCTTTGTCCGGTTTCATTCTAAACTGGAAATCTATATAGAGAAAAGTTAATTTGTATGACTCAAACACAAGTGCTCAATTGTATTGCTTTAACATTTTCTGATCGATGGTCTTTATTATAAAAATAACCAAAAACTTTTATATCAGTGATTCTATTTGTTTTTGTTTCGAGTGGAATATGCAATCAAAAAGACACACAAATAAATCGAATTACTGTCCTGATAATTTAGTTGGTTTCTATTGCATAGGTGAAATCTAACGATCATCCGTGTGCTTCTCATTAAGCAATTTGTCCACAGGAAAGGAGCTGATAAGAAAACGTTCTAATTTTTAAAGGATTAAGTACATGCAATGAGTAAACACTCTCGGTTGTGACAATGGGAAACAGATGCCCCTACCCCGCTGCGACAAACAGAAAGTAGAAATATGACGAACCTGAAAAGGGGAGACACGGTTCAACTCACCCTGATAATGCTTCACACCAAATATCAGCATCAATCTCACATACAAAACTGGCAAATCTTTGACGAAAATTGACGGACGGTACGTACGGTCAGACGGACTGACGGAGGAGGGTAAAACTTAACGCACCAGTCGCAAAATGGGAAGCATAAAAAACACAGCAGTGGCTGTTATTACATCTTTGTTGTGCAGCATCATTTGCCTGTCTGTAGGGTGTCAACAAGAATGGCCTACATGGATATCCACTATCCCCCTGAAGCACTCCTTGTTGAATTTCGTGATAATTATTCTGTAAGTGTCTTCCAATTGCAGATGTTCTGAAGACAAGGGAATCATGAGCTGATCCAGGCCATCGAGCAGAAATGTTTGTAAATAAACCTATTCCAATTATGAAAAAAAATGGTTTGATATCAGAATAGAATGTTTTATTGATCTATAATGATCCTGAGGCTAGAGGTAGGGGGTTCGGGCAAATTTTGTTAATTTTAACAATGAAAATGAAAAACATGGCCACTAAATTAGGTTTGCGTCTGGTCCCTATGATCGGACAAAACACATTAGAAATTAAACCAACCTTTTTGGAAGGATGGGTCAATTTTTTTAATCAATTTTATAAAAAAGAAAAAAACACGTTTAAAGTGACAAGTCCCAAATAAATTCTATGAATTTATCTTTGACGGTCTTAAGACGCGTCTCAAAAAGTCAGATTTGTCTCGCTTAGTGCACTTGTCAAGCAGCAAAAAGTGACGAAATTATTAGTGATAAAAACCATATTTGTTATACTGTACATATACCAGGGGACTTTTAAAATGGTGACATAGAGGGTAACACTCAGTTTTGTTATGTATTGAGCACATGTAGATCTTTTTTCAGACTAGTTAAAATACACATACGGACGAACAAATTACAAGGACGATCTATTGAAAGGGATAATTTTTGTGAGGCGAATGACAATGTGTCCGAACCAATACCAGTTCCCTTTAGAGAGCAATAGTTAGAAACAAGGCAAACCAGTTTGTTTATGAGAAAGTCAAGGACAGACAGAAAAGCTGAAAAAAACAAATTAAATTATGGCTTAATTTACCTTCATTATCACAAATGGCTTGCACATTTATACTGTGGAACGATTTCCTGTTTACGTAAGCTGGTTCATCTACCTACGGACCTTGTATCATCACATGCGTGCCGTCATTACAATCTATCACATTAGGAAAGCCTGCTTGTCATAAAAACCTGCCCGTATCATATTTTTCCTATTGTCATTTGGCCACTGAAAAAACTCGTCTTTCTTCCTGACAAGAGCATTTGTCACACTGTCAACAACACGGGAAACCTTAGAGCAATCAGAAGCTGCTGTCCCACTGTAAGTGCTGTTTCTTTCCTGGCACTTCTCTCCAGATGTGCCCTTGACAGGTATGCTAGGTATTCAATGCTTTGGCGTCCAACCCTATATCGTTGCCTAAGCTCTTCATCAGAAAAATTCATTTAGAGGGATGAATCCCTCTGAAATGTCTTGGTCTCCTGTGCTGAGGCACATTAAATAAAGCATTCACGGCCATTTTGAATTT
>JARWCS010361701.1:0-18536 GCA_034783895.1 Geukensia demissa | reverse complement strand
GCCCCTTTAGCAGGGGTTCTACCTGCAGGCGGAGAAACCGAACGACCTATTTCTATACCCCGGCCGCCCTCGGGGGGCCCCATTTTATAAAGATAACTAAACCTTTCAAGTATTCCCTCATAAACTGTATCCATCCTTGACATCAATATTCCCAGTTGGTGATAAATCAGGCACTTTGCAAGTTTCCCTTTGACAAAGAGGGTACAATATTACTATACATGCAAGCCTTGTAACCTCATGTTTCACATGCCTTGTAACCTCATGTTTCACATGTAAAATTATCAAAGGAAAAATTGCATAATATTTACCTACAGACCTAATTTTTAGAATTATATCATTTATAATACCAGAAGAAATGATAAATTTAATAGAGAAGATGATATGGATATCTAAGAATAGTTTGTATTACAGCCTCTTAGAGGGGATCTAAATTCCACTGACTATGCATGAAGTTATGTAGACTTATCATCATATGCAGCTTAACAAGCAAGTTGTGTCCTTTATGTCCACTTTTCTTCAGTTAGGTAGGGACTTGTGTACTGTTTTTATGTACTATAAAAGCTGAAATTTATACTTGATAAAATAATGTTCTAATGCATGTCAAAGATAAATATGCTCATTGGCTGTGCACAAAAAAAGAATTGTGGCATCTTTAATCAATAATCGTGCAATTAAGGAGAAAATTTGCATCCAATATTTTAATTCATTTGTTGTTCTTCCTTGTGTTGTCTGATATAAGAATATTCTGATTTACACTCATCATTTTGTACATCTTTATTTTACAGTCACTTTAACCAGGTTCCACACAACCGCTGTCAATAAGTATGACCTTGTTTACCCTGCTGCCTTCTGTCTATTGTCTGGAGCTTAGTTTTATTGATGGAGGAAGCCAGAGTACTTTGGGAGAATCATAGACCTTGGGCTAGGGCTACCCTTTGTGATTTTTCTTTATGATCTGTTGTCATGTATATTACTTGCATAGATATCTATTTTTGCTCAGAGTGAAAGTAGCAACAGATAAAAAATGTTCTACTTCATACTAAGGTGTCAGTTTTGTCTGTTTCCTATGTCTAAAGTTCACCATTTATACAACAAGACACAGACCTCTTAAACAACAGATTAGCAGATAAATATGATGTTTTTATCTTTTTTTATTCCTAAAAAACAGGTAAAATTGACTGATTAAGATAATCTGAGAAGATTAGCATGATAACCACACCCTTTAGAACATGCTGGTTCATAAAGATTTCTATTTATTGTTGTAAGGTATCTTGGCCAGTAGTTTGAGAGTAAACTTTTGCAGTAGCAGCAGTTACACTTAACTATTACAATGTAAGTTTTTGTATTTACAAAGTATTTATTTTGTATTTATTATTGAAATACATGTAATAAAATCAAAACCAAAACAATAAAAACTGGACATTTAGGGTCTTTCCCAACTTTGTGTTTCACTACATGTATTGGAGGAAAACACACAGGAAAATTCTAATACTCTTTTATTTCTCTATGGTCAAACAATGAAGTGTCAACAATCACATTGAATTCTTTGTAGGCTAACATCATGTAAAAGTATTTAAAGATTTGAGATAAATATCAAAACTCTAATTATATAGGTTTTATTCTATTGATGAACCACTTGTACATAACATAAATTGTAAAAGTAACAGGCACTGTAGATTATACTGTAAAAAACCACAGACAAATCAAAATATATCTTCTTTTACTTAGACAGACAATACAAGATTTTAATCTTCTGCACCAAAAAACCTCCCAGTGATAATTTAAACCATCTTCAGCAATTATCGTCTATCTCTTTTATCTGTAAAAACTTCCAAGTCCTATCCACACAATAGCAGTCTGATAAGGCCAATAATTCCAATAAAACCTTTCAACAAATCTTGTTTCTGTTTGAAGATTACTTGTTATTTGACTGCTGATTAAACATGCTGTTTTGCAACCTTAAATATGTGCATTGCTTCCCTACATGAGATGTTGAGCTCTCAATCATGATCCCAGAAAATAAAATTGTCTGCACCTATTGGAATGTTTTAGAATAACAAGGCCAAACATATATATAGACTCTTGTGCATTGTAAAATTGTAAGAACAAGATATACTGTAGGCAAAACTTTCAAAGGATACCCCGCTCCCCAATCCAAGTTTATTCTAAGTGAAACATCTGCCTTTGGAATGAGCCTAGATAAATCACATTCCTATATGTCTATCTACCTATTGTGTCTTATGTTCATGTAAAGTTTCATTGAAATCCATTGAACAGTTTAGGTGGACCTTACAATGTATGTAAACATACAGACAGGATGATTCCTATATACCTCTCAAACTATGTGTGGGGGTATAAAATCTTATCCCTCCTATAAACACAAAAAATCAACCAAAACTAACACCATTAAATAATTTTTGTTTCAATACTCTTTGAAATTATAACTTTATTCTACTCACCTAACTGCAGGAGCAGAATTTGTTTAAGACCAATCAAAATGTCAGATATATATTTCAGTGAAAACTCAGTTTTAAATGATCTATACAAGTAAATCTTTATCCTCAAAATGCATTAGGTGTGACAGAAACTTTAATAAAAGTAGATCATGGAAATTGTTATTTTATTAATTCAACTGCAATGAGAAGTTGGAGTAGCTTGTGCAAAAAACCTTCCTTACAAAAAAAACCCCAGTCATAACAGTAAATTCTGCGGGATCTTAAAGACAGGTCAACTACCTACCTCTCCCCAATCCCCTGATCTCCACACTCCACAGGGTCTTAGTATGCAAGTTTCCATTGTGGGTGGTTCAGTTAGATGTTGACAGTCAGATTTTGGTCTGGACTGTCTCTGGGTATTCTCACAGTAAACCAGCCTACTTCTTGTACCTTTACCACAAGTCGTGGTACACTAAAAAGGAAATAGTCATTCTTTCACTGTAACATTTACAGAAAGAGTAGGTACAGTTAACTTGGTAGAAAAATTAAAATCTGTCCTATTTCAGAAAAACAACAAAACACAATGTTGACGATTAAATAAACCAACGAAGATTCTCTGCCTAACAGGTAGGTGACTGGAGTATGTTAGACTATGACCAGACATAACAAACTTTTCCAATTACTTATACTGTAAACTGTGCCAGATATGAAACACAGCATCTACTGTCGTCATCACAGCTATATTGTTATGGGTTCACAGGAAAATCTAGATAGTGACAAAGTTTTAAACATAAAGAACAATGACATCTACTTGGCAATTACATCAAATATTTATATAGATGTAAACTGAGAAAATATCTCTACTTTTTTGCCAAATTTTGTAAATTTGTAAATTATTCAATTTGGCAGATTTGGCTCTGTTTTTCTTCAAATGCATTCAGTCAACCCACTTTGTAATGAAGTGCACTTTAAAATATGTGTTAATCCAGTGCACTTAAACACACATGGCCTTGACATGAGAAATTAATAATTTCTGCACATCCTGAATCTATTACAAGGTGGTTAGAAAGCTTTTGGGAGGTAATGTTTTCTTACAAAAAATGATTTATGAGGTGTATAATACTAACTGACTCACTTATTATTAAATAAACTAAAAATTTAACTTATTACATATTGAATGGAATTTTCTCTTTTAATTTAAACAAGTGTGGACACTTAATGTCTTGCCTGTGTAAACATCCAGTCTTATCTAATATAAGCATGTCATACCATCAGTAAGTTTTATGACTGATGTGCTTCACAAACTAAACCAAAGTTATTGTGTAATGAGAAATAGCCTTTGATATGTTAATATGTTGCAAATTTTACTAAGTAAATCAACTATGAAAATAAGGCCAAGGACACATGACATATAGCAGACTGACATGCAAACGTAAGATTAAGCTGGCAGACCAAATACTGATCTCCTGTCATGTTTCATTACTGAAAAAGACTTAATTATGTAAACCTGATACAAGTTGTTGGACCATCAAAAGTGAAAAATAACAGACTTGCATGCACCACATCTACAAACAAAATATAGTCTGTACATAAAATGTTTTGGGAAAATGGACTTTATTGTGAAAATAAGTTTCAAATTTTACAAAATCAGTCATCCATGATGAAAACAAAGTCAAGAACATATGACATATGGCATACTAATAGGTAATACAGTTATTGTGAAATGGGATAAGAATTTTAAAAAATAAAGTCACTCATCCATGAAAACAAAGATATAAGAATTGTGTCAGCCTGTATTCCTAAACTACCATCCGACTGAGAGCATTAGTTTGCTGTGTAGGACGTTAATAACTTTTTTTGAATGTGTTTAAGTCACTGAACCAAGCAAATTAGGCCAATGATATATGTCATGTAATAAGTCAAACCATTTTTATGACACAAACTATATGCATACTAAATTTGGTCCTCCTAGGTTAACTAGAGTTTAAAAAAAAATTAAGTAATATTCCTTTTAGAACACTAGAGAAAAATAATATTAATGGACTAAGAAATAGCACCTGTTTATAGACAAACACTCTAAAGCAGTGATTGTTTCCATTCCATCACTGCTCCGATCAAATGACTTTCCTGTTCTGGAACAACTTCGGTCACTAGAACTATTGATCCTGGAAATTGCCGACAAGTATGGGAACTAGATAAAAAATATGTCTCCAATTTTCATGGAGTCATGTTATAATAAATACTTACTGTTGACCATTCGGTATGTTTCCACTGGACTGGTATGGGTGTAGTTAACATTGGTGCTGATGTAGAGGTAGTTGTTGTCCTGGTTGTCGTCGTGGGTGATGTGGTTGTTGTTGTCCTGGTAGTAGTTGTTGTTGGTGTTGTTGTTGTGGTGGTGGTAGAAGTTGTTGTTGTTGGACATGCACCCACATCACATGCTTTCACACCATATGGTTTACTGGATGGGTCACAAATATCATCTTTGAGAATTTCCCCTTTGACTGATCGACAATAAATAGACTGTTTGGAAATTCCTAGTCCACACGTTACAGAGCACTGAAAACAAATTTTTAATTTAAACTCAAATAAAAAAATAAAAAACATAGAGAAAATGTGTCATGGAACATGGATGCCCCTGCTATGGCAAACCAGAAGTAGACATATGACAGACCTGAAAATGACACAGTATAACTCATCTTGATAATGTTTCAGACAAAATATCAAATCAATCCATCTTTTTATGAAAAATTTACAGCACGGAAAGCCAATCAATGTCTCAGCAAACAGGAAGTGGACATATGACAAACCTGAAAAAGGGAGACACAGTACACAAGACGAGAAATCTTTTACGACACACCACCTGTCCCAGGTTATGGAGAATGTTAAAAACTCACAAACATGTTTAACCCTACCACAAACTTTATGTGCCTGTCCCTAGCCAGGAACCTTAAATCCAATGGTTGTCATTGTTTTTATGTTTAATTATTACTTGTTTTACATTGCATACCTATCTAGCCAATAGTAAAAACAAAGGTCAAAATACCACTACCATAAGATGGGTACATTTGTCAACTTGTCTAGGTGGTAATGTGACCTGTAGAAGTTTAGATTCAACTGTCATTTGGTGGATGGCTGGTTCATGGACAATCATGCCATTTCTCCTATTTTAATTTTTTTATTAGTCCAAATCCATCCAGTTATAGGCCAGGTGGTCAATCAGTTTAAAACAGGAGTTTATATCTAATCATTTGACTCCAGTTTAAAGGGTGGGACAACATCATATTAACCCAAATTCTAACTTAATAGAGAATTTTGATCCTTTGTCATCAAATGTCATCAAATACATAAAAGTTAGGGATAAATATTTAGTGAATTATTCATGTAAGATAATAAATGAGCACTATATATTATAAGGTGGTCCATTTTTAAATTGATGACAAAATAAATGACTGAATAGGATAGGATAGGCAAACAACAAAAAGAAGAAAGTAATTATTTAGACAATAAAAAGTGATCAAACAAAACTTAAAAATAGCTTGATACTCTTCTATTGAAAACAAACTCTTTATTAGATCATTTCACGCTCATGAATAAAATGGACATAAAAAATTACCTTAACAGGGGTCAAACAAATACAAAATTAACTACTGAAAACATCACGAAAAGTTTGAAAGGCTGACAAGAAAAAATGCATTTATGCCCAAATTTATGCACTAAGAGCAGTGATAAATATAATGAATAAACTTTTATTACTTAATTAAATTCCACAACATGCCAAAAAACAAAGCGTTACTGTTTTCATTAGAAATGACAAAGAAAACTCACAATAAACAGTTTTATTGCTGTTGAAAAATTTATCATAACCAGAACAATTTTAAGGACTGAAATAATTCATTCAAAGGTGACATTTTTAAAGTATAACCTCAAAACTTTTTTTGATTCATATTTTATCAAAATAACAATACAATAAGTAAGTTTCTAAAACTAAATAGAGTCAATAAAGTGATGTTTGTTAGTAGTTACTTCACTATTGTTTTAGTTAAGCAACAGATTTTTTTCCAATTGAGTTGTCTAAAGAGTACCTTATAGAACTTTTTTTCAATCAAGACTTTCCCTGAATATTTTTATTATATTAAAGCTATTCTATTATTGGTATTCCATGTATGTTTGGGTAGGAAGGTCTTTCCAAAACAGTTTTCCTTATTCTTAAACCAACTTATTTTTCATATTTTTGCAAATATCTAATGGTCAAGTAACCAATTATGATCCATTTTAATAGAATAGTCATAAATGCTTTCATTGTTACTACAGATAAATGTATAATATATATTTTGTCCAATTCTTCAAATTCAGAAATCAGAATAAAACTACCTAATTTACATGCCCAGTGAAATGTACTATTTCACCTTTTACTTGTAAAAATTTGATGGATTTTTCAAAATTTTGCCATAACTGTCAATTTCATTTCACTTATAAAAGTAAAGATTCACCTTATTAGCCAGACTTTTCTTTGATATGATAGGTGGAGTTAAAACTACTTTGATTTCTGTACACCACACATTTAACTTATTTTATTGTCACCTCCATGCTTTTATTTTGTAATAAAAACTTGCTAATATTGCACAATGATATGTCAAAAGGTCGTCTGGACTGTCAGCTTGAAATATGCTTCAATGATGAAAAACTAAGTATTCTACCAAAAAAATCTTAATTCAAAGAACATAAAAGACTGTATAAATCAAGGGGTAAATTCATTAACTATTAATTATTAAGATAGATATGTACATGACTTCAAGAGTGAAATGAACAAAATTAGTTAGGTGTGAAAAAACAGGCAAATTAGGGCAGTGAAGAGTAAATTTTAAATGCTATGTCAAAATTTAATCTCCTTTAGTTAAAGTACCAAGAAAAAAAACAGCACAACAAAAGAACAGATATTATGTTAAACAGATCAAGGTTTCTACCAGGGAAAAAACAGTTACAAGTCTTCAATTACTTTTGCAATGAAAAGGTGAGTTTTCTCATTTTTGAAAGTTCCTAATATAATGGAGATCAACTATGACTTGTTTAATGATACATTGTATCTCCTAATGTAATGTTAATAAATTTCCACATGCCAACAGAAATTGTTTTCTGCTTTTCTGTGTTTTATTATGAAGGCAGAAACCAAAGGTCCTCAGGAGCCTGTATTTTTAACTTGACTCTGCCTAGTTAGATACATTGTTGGTTGGTGGATAGGAGTACTCAACAGAATTTTAAAAGAGAAACATCAATGAGAAATACCACAAAAGTTAAGATTGAAATTGGCTGGTTAATTCCAACCAAACAGATTTTTAAGTGATTTTCCAATTAGGTCAAATTAAACAAGTTTGGCTGTGGCAGCTGAGGATGCCAGATACAATTGTGAGGAGGACAAACTTAGGACATGTCAGTTAAGTTCCTTTTGGCTAAAAATAGAAGATTATCCATAGATTTTTACACTAAACTAAGTAAGGCCATGGTGGCCACATCAGTTGTCTGGTGGGATATTAAATACAATTTTGATAGGGACTACCAAAAGAAAATTTCACCAAGTCTGACTGTAGTTGGCAGTTAGTTTGTTGGACAAGATTTTTAAAAGATTTATTGACTTGTTTTCTATTTTTAGCAATTAAGACTGTCTTTGTTGGTATGTCTAAATTAATTTTGTGCAAATGTGACCAAAGAACCATTCCAACAAAAATTTGGTTTTAATTGACCCAGCAGTTTCAGAGAAGATATTAAAGTAAATGTGGCTACAGACACCAGGAAATGGTAAAAGCTCTCTCTTTATGTTCAGTGACCAAAACAGCAAATACTACAGATATATGTTAAATAATTAGGATCTCATATTTTATCATGTGGGTATGTTTTGTTGCTTGGAAGAATAATATATCTCCTTATCTCTCATATTATTCTAGATATGGTCAAGAATAACATTTTTTTAAACTGAGAGAATTTTGTATAGAACTAAACACTGACAAATCTTAAAAGTTGGGTCCTTTAGGTCTAGCAGTTTTGAGAAGAAATGTTAAGACATTTGTGTAAACAAAAGTTCATATGGCCTCTGGCAAAGTAGTTAAAAATCTAAATCATTCCTTAACAGACAGTCAAGTGTAGGAGTCATGTAGTTACATAATACTACATGTTACATCACATGTAACTTTCATCCCAACATATACATCTTAACAATTTACAATCACAGACCAGAGGAAAGTTATTTCCTGCAAATATCAATACTGTAAATTTGAACTTGATGTTTTGATTTGAACATTACTCTACTTTCTATTTCTGTCCCAGACAATTTACTGTTTTTGATCTTATTCCCAAGTTCCCCATTGCTCAAATTACTTTCAAGTGCTTTTAATTATTCTGAAAACCAAAAAATACAAATGGTTAAAAGTTCTGCAAAAATAATATGTTTGACAAGCTATTTTTATGCCTATGAAGATAAGTGCAGTAACAAGTCCTAAAACAGATTATGACATTAATTGTGTAACCACTAAAGCAATACCTAAAACAATATCTGGCATGGAAATATTATTATCCCTTACGGAATATCTAAAAACTTTTTGACACATAACTTTGTGTCCGTTCAAAGACAATTTTCCAATCTATCTGAAAAAAAATGGTTCATTTAGTATTAGGTTTAAAAATTTGATTGTATTTGTTCCCTAAAAGAGTGGCTACTACTATCCCTATTTATAATAAAATGCACTGAAATACGCTTAAATAACTGGTCATTTTGTTACATAGAAAGCATTTGATTTTGAAATGGCAAATAATTTGTACAAAAGAAGTAGACCTAATTTTGGTAAAAAAAATTGAACAATACTTCAGCCAAAATTGTTTGCCCTTTTTACAAAGTACAATATCTTATATTTCTTCAATACAGGTTTATTTTGCCAAATTTATTCCCATCAGGATGTTTCAGCAGACTTCAAACTTAGCCTTAATATCATTTAAATTCCAACACATTTGCCAAAAAAAATCCAATTTTACTTTGTTTTTTGACTGAAAGTACTGGCCACATCTGTCTTAAAGTTAAATTAAAAATATGTTGTGCATTTTTGCTTGTTTCATTACATATTAATTAAACATGAATGTGGTGATAAAGATTTTGACAAAAAACCTTATAAACCTTATAAAAATACACCTGAATACCAAGAAATTTAAATTTTTCTGAAAATTTATCACAGAAGAGTATAAGTTAAAAGCTTTGATTAACTTTCTTTGCGACAACAGTTCTTCAAATTTGAATACTGATCACTTACTGGTTCCCATGGTCCAGTTTTCCATAAAGGGCAGGAACCCAGGTTACACGGCTCACTTGTTGCAGGCATTCGTCTATAATTACAGAAAACATCATCTATCTTCTCCTCTTTACGATAACAGGAAACCTCTCTGTGTCGTGTCCCAGATCCACAAGTCACAGAGCACTATAGGAAAAGTTTAAATATTTTTTTAATACCTTAATTCTCTAAATTTTACAGCAATATAATATGAACTGCAAATTTCCATAAAATTAATAATCATTAATATCTAAGGTAATCAGACTGCTTTTTTACGCTCAGTCAGAGCTTGATGTTTCAGTTTAAAACTAGTGAGCAACTGAATATAGATTATAAAGATGTAACAAACATTTACCCCTGACCAAGAAAACATTCTCCATTCAGCACATGGTTCATCATTACATATTCTTGTAAGTATTTTCTCTGAGGCCTCACAGTCTTTGTCTGGTAGCTTCCTTCGACTGACATTGGTACACCAGGCTGTTCGTGTCTGTATACCACCATTACAAGTCTGGGTACACTATGAAGTATAAACAAGAGACAACTGAGTAAAATATTGGTCAACTGAAGTTCCTTAAAACTGGGACTCTTATAAAATAATCTAAGGTCTACTACCAATTCTACAGTATGACATTGTTCACAGATCAAATCAAATTTATGAGAAAAAAATCTGTACACACAGCTTAAATATTTAGTTAAAAAGTTCAAACAGATATAGAAAACAAAGTTTTACAAAGATCATTAATTTATTGGACATAAGCAATATATTAGCCACAATTCTGGCTACATGCATAATGGTCAATGTTCTCATCTACAAGAACAGCCTTAAAGTAAGGCAACTGCTCATTTTTAACAATACATCAAATTTTAGTTGGACATTGTCTACAAATGTGTTCCAGAACAGACAGGCATGGCTTATTTATATCTCTTATTGCAACTCTGTTGTGAGGGGATACATGTAGTAAAAAAATTCTCAAAGCAAACAAATACATCAAAATTCTCAATTATACATACTTGTGACCAACCAGAATACTCCCAGTGTGTAGGATCACATCTACCCATACAGGTCACCAAATCTCCAGGTCTTGGTCCTAGATGGTCACATTCAGTAAGATCTACATGCGTCTGTGTATAGTAGGTAGACTTTACGCAGTACACATTCTGTTTGGCTATACCTTCACCACATCTTACTGAGCACTCTTCTTCTTCTGTTTGCCACCTATATATATGTGTGTTTGTTAACATTAAAATGAGCAAATTAAAATAAACAATTCAAATATGGCTGCTCTGACATGACTTGTACTGCATAAAATTGAAATTACAAAAAATTTAGGAGACTGCAAAAGGCTACACATATTCAAATTCAAAATTTTTTTAAAATAGCAAGTGATAAGCAAATTTTGAGTTTGAGTTGCACTATTGCCATGATTGAGGAAGATATATTTGACATAGAATTCAATGTAATAATTCATACGGGGGAGATAACTCATCAATTAGGGCAATCTCCATTTCAATTCTATTTACCTTATTGTACAGTCGTAATTACATCTCTGTACTTGGTCAGGTGGTTTGGGAATCCTTAATCTGTCACATGTACTATCAGGTGCTATAATTCTGTTTCCATCATCACTGATACATACTGCTGACCGTGTTCTTTTCCCTGATAAATAGTACAAGGAAATTGTTGGTATATCAAAAAAGTTTTTACTGTTTCTGAATTTGATGTTGTGAAGTCAGTTCCACTTTACTGAGGTAATAGAGGAGCAAATTAAACTTTTGAAATATTTAAGCAGTATTGGAACAATAATGGTGAAGATAACATTGATTAAAATATTTTGATTAGATGATGCCATGGAATTGCTCAAGCTCATACTTTATTTTTTTTTAGATTAAAAGTTATTTAATAGCTTGCATTAGAGTGGAGTTAACAGTATTGTATTTAAAGATCAGCCAGCATCAATTTTGTGTTTGATGGACGAAAATATCTGTTTACTGGCTTCCCTCACACAACACCAGTAAACTCAATCTGTGAACTTAAATCATCAACTGATACTGGAAAATCTTCAATACAATACAGTTAACCCCTAATTCTGTTATTTTAGCATGTCAAGATTTAGTCACCCCCAATCTGTATCAATCAAACAGTTTCATTTAAACACACAATGAATTTCCCTCTCCAGTTTCTTATCAAGAGCAAATTTTTTACCTGTAAAAACAAAACAAATCAAATTTGTATTTCTCAACTTGTAAATACTATAATGATTATAATCAAAATAAATGTTGGTTTCCATGTTCAACAAAACATGAATGTTTTGTTCATATAAATATCAAAATAAATACAGTGATTTAAAAGAATGTTTTCTGTGCAGCTTTCTGCTCCATCCAATTCTAACTCCCCCTATTGTGGCCTTTGCTCCTTAATTTCAAATACTGGAAATTAAAAATAAAATTTGAAAAGGACACTGTTGAATACTGATCTTTGATTTGGACCAAATCCAGCATGTAAAAGGTTACTTAATATTCAGTTTGGATTGATGAATACCTATATTTATGGTATGAAAGAAAACTGCAAGCTAATTGTATTTGATCGTAACATGAACATTACACCTCCTAAACAGAACATTTAACAACAACAAAATACAGAACTTCATGTTTGTTTATCTTTTTGCATCCATTTGAAGTTCAGTGGAAAGAGATTATTTGTGAAAATGCCAAACATTGCCAAATAAATAATAATTTTTTTGGCATCCACCTGAAATCCAGTGGAAAGAGAATATTTGTGAAAATGCTAAACAATGCCAAATAAACAGTAAATATCTTTTTGCATCCATCTAAAGTCCAGTGGAAAGAGAATATAAGTGGAAATGCCAAACATGGCCAAATAAATAGCGAAACCTACATAATCTGAGTATCTGAAACTATTTCACTGTTCCATACTGACAACTCTTTGTGTAGAAAACCTAGGTATTGATTATCTTGATTACAATATAATTTTATGTTTTGCCTGTGTCAAATTTAACAAGTTTCCATGTATTTTCACAAAACAGAATGTGAGATATTAAGTGTTATTTACCATTACAAGCATGACTACATGGCTCCCACATCTCCTGGTATCTGTACACATAGTTTGTATCCACAGATATTGTGTAGGTGTAGTCTACATTGGGTGGATTCAGTTTTCCTACTGACAATACCTAAAATATATATTTATATCCATTTAATGTTTGTTAATGTGATTAACCTGAAGAAAATGAAATTGATTAAAATGCTGCAGATGTAACTGATAACTTCAAATATTACACCAGATACCCTCATCATAAAATAACACACTAAAACCTGTATTGAGAGACCACTGCCATAAAAGACCAACATTTTTTGGAAGACCACTCAAAAGAGTCGCCACTATACATATTTTATATAGAATAAATCTCTTTTGAGAGACCAGCTATATAGAAAGATTACTATTTAATGGCATAAAGGGTGGTCTATCAAGACAAGTCCCCCCCCACCGTTGAAAACATTACATAGGCCTCAACAAATCCAGGTTATTTCATCTTTAGATTCTTTACACAATGTAACTGACTTGAAAGACCTCAGCAAATTAATATCTCATCACAAATGTGGTGTTTCAAACTTGTTGAAAGCCTTGTGAAGAAATATAGATCCTGAAATTGTTCAGTTTGTATGTATAGATGGATGTTGTCCTCTTGACCATCAATTCCATATCTTGCTAGACTTTCCAGTATGAACTATTTGAGTATTTAAAATTTTATGTTTTTTTTTTTTTAATCCTACCAGCAGTGTTAGAGGCTCTTTGATAGGTCCAGTAGCATTGATTCTCTCTATAACAGTATCTGAGCCACTGTACTCAATAATTGTTCCTGCTGCCTTGATCTTCACAGCTGCACTGTCCACAACTTTCTTACCATTGAGGATAAAGTCACCAGTAGAGTTTTGTAATGCTATAACAGAATAAACTTCCAAAGCTAAGGTATGCCTTCACAAATATACTTAAACTTTTGATTGTTGGTCATATAACTTTTTTTTTGATGTG
Organism: Geukensia demissa; assembly: GCA_034783895.1. NCBI lineage: Eukaryota > Metazoa > Mollusca > Bivalvia > Mytilida > Mytilidae > Geukensia > Geukensia demissa. The sequence goes on along the minus strand of JARWCS010361701.1, from coordinate 4,734 downwards.
GCTAAACTTCTAAATGAAGTAATATAAGATACTATTAATTTGTTTTGTTTTCATATTTCCTTATAACAGTTAAGGATATGGAATAAATACCCAAAGACAGCAAACCATTCCTCAATTAGATTTTTTTTACAAATTAATCATTAATCCACCTGCATACCAATTATTAAAAATAATTATATGGTATAAATGCCATTTACAGCAACCCATTCCTTCGTTGATTTTTTACAAATTTATAAAAAATTTATCTGCATACAATGTTTTTCTGAATTAATCTTCATTGGGTTTGCTAGAGGCCAAAACATTGAAAGCCCAATTTAAAATTCCATTAGTAAAAATTCCAAATTTCCAGACAATGTCAAAACAAAGCTTGTATGCCAAAACAATTGAAACTGAGCAGAGCTTTTTTAAAGCCATGTCAGTTACAGTGTTAATTTGATCAAGTGTGATGTTCAAAATCAAACTTATCAAGAGCTAGGTAAAATAGACCCTTATCTTCCCAACATATATTCTATAAACAAAAACAATAAAGCATACATCTCAAGTACAGGGAAATGTTTTACTGTCCCAAAACAGAACAGGAAATATTACATAAATTGCTTAAATAGAAATAAAACATATGATGTGTTTTGAAAACTTCTTTCTTATAAAGCCAAACAACCCATTTATACTCTATATGCTGCTTGTTTATCCTTCAAAAATAAATGTCAAGTCTAATGCCCCTATTTGTATAATGTTAACATTATAATACCTAAATAAGTTTCATCCTCTTTAAGATTCATGTATCCAATTTGTTTGACTTTGATGTCTCTTGCCCCTATTGGAAACTTGTGAACGACATTATAACCATAAACAACATGATTAAATGTATCAGAGATGGTCTTTGTATGACATGTTGAATTGTCTCCACCACATATGCCACATCTGTCCACTTTCATGTGGGATCCTAGTCGATTGTCACAACCAGCTTTCTGTGGACCAAAAGCAAACAAAATTAACATTACATCATGCTGTTTTATTACATGAGAAAGGTCTATTTCAAGTGTCTGATGACATTAATGGGTAGATAACTCTTCAAGCCTAATTGTACTTTAGAACTGTTGTAATAATGTCAGATTTTAAATTGATGTCTCAATTTGAGCAGACAGATTTTATTATACTCTTGACTAAATTCTCTTATTGGCAAAATCCTATATAGACAGACACCCTTCAGAGAGAAGAATATGGGTTTTTGAAGCAAAGCTGTGTCAAACAAACCATTAAGTTCATGACTTTGATAAGCAAAAAATTTATTACAACTTAAAATTTATTATACAACATAACACAACCAATGACCTACAAACTTATGGTCATGTTTGTATATGGCCCTGGTCACAGATTATCAAAATAGCTGTTTTTATGGCTTTCCTTATTTGATCAAATGATCTGGTCACAAGGTCAAAACTTATCACAGAGTGAAAATTGTAGTTTTCATACAAGTTTTAACCCTTGGAAAAAAAAGGAATTTCACATATCTTAACAAACCATTGAACAAGCATAGCTACTGTACAAAAACCGCTTTTCTATAACTTCAGTACTTACTAAATTTCATGAAGCACAATCCATGTTATTATTGTACCAGAAACCTTTTTTCTATAATATCCTAGCTTTTCTTTAAAACCATTCTATATTTCCAGTATAACAATACTAACCATACACTTTCCATTTATACAGATGTCATAGGAGTCTGGTCTACATTTGGTTCCATCTATCACTTTGTCCTTTAACATGTAATAAGCACTGGTGTGTGATGCTTGGCAGTACAGCTTGCAGGAATCTTTTAACCTTACTGTTCATAAAATATTGAGAATTACAATGCCAGCATAAAAGGAGAAACAACACATACTGCATGTATCATACATTTTTACATGTGTTTTGGTACATTTTCTGGTAAATTACTAGACTACTCATATTAAGCACAAATCTTAAATAAAGGTCTTTCTCTCTAGCAAGAAACCAGTTCTAGACTGAACTCACCAAAATATATTGGTACATATATGTTATATCTAACCCAAACTTACTTCCAGAATATTTTGGTATCCAATGAACTGCAGATGGTAAACCTGGAACTTTGGCTGTGTTATTGAAGGCTGCACATTGTATCTCACGAAAATCCTCAGATCCAGGTGGACACTCCTAGAATTGATAAAATAAAATGAATAAAATCTTTAGATCTTTGTGACATTCACAGAATTAATCAAATAAGATAAATATAAATAAAATCTTTTTTAATCTAATTTTTTAATATTTAAAAAAGATAATAAAATCAGTTTATTTTCTGCAACTGTTTTTTTTTATATAAAGTTTTATTACAATAATAAAAATCTCAATAATTTACTCCCTTCTCACTATATCACAGTTCTTATTAAATCATGGATTTACATCATATTTCAGCTGAATAGTGACGTCATTGCCAGTATTAATACAATATTTGTGATGCAAAATGCATCTGTCTTCTTAAATTGTTTATCATTGTATAATATACATCTTCATCTTGGTTCTTTTTATCTTAAATAGACAAATAGATGTCTTTATTCAAAATAAATTCCTTATTTTCTTTAATTAAACACCTGATGAATCATACATATGTTGGGTGTGTTTTTATACATAAATTTCTGTTAAAGTCACCAAGTATAGAACTCAGATAAGCTGTTAACTTCCAATATATATAAAAAATACCTTCAGATTGCATGACCGATATCTTGTCCTTCGTCCAGTGCAATATTTTCCACCACTGGAAGGTCTAAAAAAATAAAAATTGACAGTTTACCAACACTTTTGTATTGCACTGGTATAAATTTTAATGCAGCTTTAAAGGGGGAATTGTTGCATAGTGATGTTTAGCCATAAGTTAAAGAGTATGATATTGGTAAACCTTATCCCTTTGACTTTTTAAGTTTGCAAAGAAAGTTTACTGTTTAGAAAACTGAGTGGGATTGGACAACAGTCAAACCATAAATAAATCCCCTCACTTGGCTTCAGAATAAGCACATATTACTCATACTTACAATATATATAGGAAGCAATTGAACACAATATGGCAATAATCATGCAACATCATCATCTATTCAGTATTTTGTTATTAATATCTGTTTCTTCAGCTTTTTAAAACATCATAAAGAGTTGGAATTTATTTTTAATTACTATGCAGGTAATTTAGTCTATATTTAACATAAGCTAAGAGGAAAATAGACATTTATCAATATGAAATATTAATTATAACAGAAATCTCCTTTAGAGTTATACAATGTATTATATAAATTTTGATTTATTAACAATGCTCACAACTTTTAACATCAACATTTTCCTTTATAAACCAGAGAACAAATGGCTTATGACAACTTAATCACAACGCAGCACAGTATGATACTTCTTAAGTTTAAAGGTCTACAAGTAAGATTTTAATGTCTGAAGTATAAATTTTAGTATGAATAGTTTCCTGCAATACATCATCAATTTATAAATGTTTAAAACATGAAATTTAGGTTAAATATTACACCAGATAATATGATAACTGCTTGCTACAGGACTTCAAAAGACTCAAATTCTGACAACAGATTATCTCCTCATATAAATAACCTTTATATTTTAACATAACTCAAAAATACTACAAATTAACCACATCTTAAATGGTTTAAAGACCACAAAATTACATATTTGTTAAGTCAGCTTTAAAGAATCTCCAAATTTGAAGACAGAACACAGTAATCTTTTATGGTTTGTCTTTTTTTTCTTTCTTGTACAATGGCCTTTATTTTGACTAGTACAATATAATGCTACCATTAAATGAGCTGTTGTAGTACTAAGTGTGAATAAGAGGTATGACATGGATATCAAAAGAGAACACTTTTTGTGTCAATATTAAATAGCAAGCACCATCAAAAAAAGGACCCATGTTGATCAACCACAATGCAAGCTTTGAATAGTAACACAGCACACCATGCTGAAATACCTTGGACTGGTGCACTTCCTAATTGATGTCTTGATGCCTCCGCCACAAGTACGTGAACAATCACCATACTCTTCCCAATTGCCCCATCCACCATCTATTGGTTCAAAGCTTGTCTTGTACCGACATACACCATGCCAACACCACTGAAACAAATAAAATGGCTGTAAAATTTGGTATCATATACACAAGCTATTCGAACTACCTTAGTGATCTAATGGTTAGCATGTTCGTCTTGAGTGTGAAGGGTCAAGTGTTCAATTCTCTGCAGAGTCGAACCAAAAACATTGAAATGGCTATTGGTCACCATATTTGCTCTCTTCCTGAATATGCATGAAATATTTGCTGTGGGACGTAAAGCAACATTAAGGAGGTGTGGGTGTCTCCCGCCATCCTGGATCACAAACTTGTGGTTTTGACTTTTTCTATAATTGCAAATATTAATTCTAGAAAGAAAATAGTTGTATAAAATTAATCCTGGATTAATATATTGTAGTTACTTATATAATGGCATTATCTTTTAAGCATTAATAGAGGATAAAGTACTTTTATCAACATTTTAGGAATTAATCATTTCCAGAGGAGGTAACTCCAATGACTTTATTTTATAAAGGAATGCACTACGGAATTATAGATTTATTAATGTAGCAAGAAAATGAGATCGGTGACCCTAACTTTTCCTTTTATTTTCTGATTATATATGATAAAAGCTATCTTTTCCTGTTTTATTATAGAATTCTATCATATTA
>JARWCS010361690.1:0-10599 GCA_034783895.1 Geukensia demissa | reverse complement strand
TTATTGAGTTTGAGGGCCTCAGGGAAGATTAGTTATACTAACTGTGTTACCCTCGTTAAATAAAGTATTATTATTATTATTATTATTATTATTATTGAAATAAGATGACATGTAGCTTATTTCCAAATCCTTTTGTGTAGTTGTTCTATATCACTATTATTTATGCATCAACTATCAAATATTGTTTATACTACATTTAGTCTAAATGGGGTCCAAGCATGATGCATAATCAGCTTTAAAAAAGTAAACCCAGAAAAATTAGCATACGATGCAAACCTTCAATTGATTTATGAAAAAATTAAATATTTAAAACATCAGTGATAAAAGACTTATTATTTTTGAGTTTTTGTAAAATATATTAACATCATGACAATGTTAAAGCCCTAAAATAAAAGTGTGATCCAAGAAAAGTCCCCTCCAATCACAAGCTACTAAACTCTTCATTGTCTTCACAACATAACACCATATCTGCATGTTGTATACATTGATAAACAGATGATTACCACCAACAAGAAGACAGATGATTGTGTCCATAACCACTTATACAAGTGTTTCCTTAGAAAAGTACCAATGACAAAATTATACCCTGAAACCTTGTGTTGTTTTAATTTCAAAGGAACCAATCAAGAAAAACTTAGTATACTATTTAATAGAAAGATTATGGCATATATGCCAGAAAGACATATCCACATCTTGCATATGTTTATATCAAATATTCAAAAAAGCCAAATTAAATGTGTATCAGACACTCTAGGGGCCAAAAATATAAAGATCAGTCAAACTTTATGAATTTCTTGTTTATTTAAAAAGTTTTGTAAAATATATTCACATCATGAGAATGATAAAGCTCTGAAATATAAGTTAGACCCATGAAAAGACAAAACTGAAAAACTATAATTAAAAATCAAACTCTATTTCTTGTGGTCCAAAGATTGCTTTTAAATTTCTTTAGTTTTGATGAATGGTGAATGGAAGCTGATGCCTCTCGTATGCTCCCACTCACAATTTTGAGGTCCTAGCAATTCAAATTCTAAATGCTTTGGAAAGCAATACCTGACAGTATTGAATGGAAATCCCTTCTATGGATGTATGTGGATGACAATGATAAAATTCAAAACTCTACAGCGGGTGATTAGTTAAACATTACCATGATCTCAAGTGAAAGCATTGAGGTGTCCTTCAGTTTCAGAACTTCAGCCAGAACTGGTAACACATGGAACATATTCTGTGTCTGAAAGAAGTAAATGAGATAATAGTTGACAAAATTAATATCCTAAAAATAGTCCAGTTAAATTTTGAAACGTTTCGAAAATATTTCATGTTAAAGCAGGATTACGTGCAACTATAATGAAAACTCTATTATCAAGCAACTATACTGATTGTTTTCAATGATTCCATTGTTCTATGATGTCATGAGGAAAATTATGTTAATGACATTGGCAAACCTGTGATAATGAGATTATTGTAGGTCATCTTTACTTGATCTCTCAAAGCCACGTTGATGTAAACATTTCAATGAACATAACTGATCTTGTAAAGAAGTTAATTGATAATCTATATTGACAAGTACAACTGGCCTGTAAAAATAGTGTAAATTCTAGTAAGGCCGTGTCTGTTTTTTTATTTGTTTTGCGTCAGGTCAAATTTTTAAAACCTACCCGCCCGTCCGCACGAAAAACGCACAAACACTAAATAAGAACAGCTTTAATTGCTTACATATTGCACTTATACAGCTTGTATTACCTGCATATATCTGAGGCCATTGTATCTACATCGATGATCAACGATAGTGTTATGTTTTGGGGGATGTTGAGATAATTCTTCTCAATACTACAATTGCATACAGATTTTTTTCTGTTTGTTTTTGACATCAAAAGGCTTAAAACCTACCCGCACACGGACGCAAAAAAAAGAAAAACACAACTTTGGCCTAATACATGTATTATTGAATCTCTTTAAAGAGTCCCGACAGTTGATTGCAGGTATCAGTATTCATACTTACTACTGTAATACCTACCTGATTCCTAACACAAGATTTTATCTATCATATCAACTGACATTAGATTTTTTCTGAAATTTTAACATCCCCCCCCCCCAAAGGCCCTCCAAAAAAATCTATCTGACCTAAAGTACAGATTGACTTGCAGTCTGTAAAACAAAGTACCCTAATGTAATAATAAATTATTGATGACTGTATCAGCAGGAACTACTATGACAGCCTTATTAAATTGTTACATTTTAAAATGATAAATTACATGGAAAAAAATGCACTAATCATGGTGCTAAAACCATTCATAATACTCTTAAATTGACTTTTAATCCAATTTCCAGAAATTGAACAATTTGATTGGTCAATTTGAATCTGAGGGCCTGAATCAACATTTTTTACCTCAGAAAATCCAGATTAACTATTGTAGTTTGAAGAGGCCCCAATTTCGTGCTAATTTGAGAAAAAAATGGGATGTTTTATGCATGTGAAGTCTGATTAAAATCAGAAAATAAATTGCTTCCATTTTGTTGTCATAGATCCAGGGAAGCTTACTTTGACTTGCTGTTCTGATTTAAAACTTTTCAGGATCTTCTGAAATTGCTGAAAGTCATTATTGCTATAGAGATTTTGAATTTATGAAGTTACCAGACAGGATAATAAAACAGAGCTTCCTCGAATCTTTCTTTGCAACATCAATAGTGGTATATGTACAATGTTTAAGACCATCCATCATTACCGATTAAAATGCACTTTCGACTAGAAATAGAGAACTACAATGTCCAAACATGATAACAGTGTTAAAGTATTTCTGGCAATATTAAGGTGAAAGTGAAAGAATTTCAACAGACCAAATGTCCGGTAAAAATAAAATAATATTGCATTGACTGCATAAATCATTAACAATGGGAGACCTTATAATGGTGAGGCAAGTAACTAAACAACTGTAGGTAAAGTGTGCATGCAGAACCATATGTAACTGAGTAAGAAAGGGGTCACAGTTTCTGTATAAAAGTGTCAATCGCATAGGTGTCAAATGAAAGAATAGCAGTTGCATAAAATATAATTAATGGCCATGTCAACAATTCATGGATTCTCAACTGGCCTTTGCAAGAAAGTAGGGAAGGCGAGAAGGATTTATAAGATACTACTATTTTTATATTTAATAATTCAAGGAAGTGCATTTGACTAGTTGGATTCATTACATGTACTTTTTTACAACTAAAATCTTCACTGTTATTTTCAAATTATGGTGAAAACACTGCATTATTTGTGGTAATTCAACTGCAACTCTTAAAAGAATTTTCTATATTGATAGATGAATAAGTATGTGTTACAGCTCCTGTAGACAAAACTGTCATGGACAAAAAAATACAAAGACATTGTTTGTCAACTAATGAAGGATAAAAATTTAGATTGTATTGATTTTAACTTCCACCTGAAAAAATATTGTATGTTTGTCCATCATCAGTTTTATCCCTTAGGTTTTAAGTGACTTTTCATCTGTCTTGATAAAAAACACACAGAGGAGTTGCATTTTAATTTTCACAAAAGGTAAAGTGTTTTCACAATAAAAGCTTTTTAATAAAAAATGATTCCACATAAATAGGCTGAGTTTAGGGGGGTTGGTGGGCAGACAAGCATGACAATGTAAATGTTTTATTGGCCAGAAAAGAGATCTATAATGCTTCAATCCTATGATTGTACAGTTAAAGAACAAACTACCTCATGCAACTGACAACAGATAGTTCTAATGTCTTCTAATTTAACAACATTGTTGCTGTATTACAACAATGATCACAATAAGTATACATTGAAATGTTTTAAACTGAATACAACCAAGTTTGTTTTGTTTATTTGTTTGACTGGGGCTTAATGCCACTTTTACCAATATTAATTTGACAGAGTGGTCAGTTTTACTGGTCTTGGACGGTTGTGCCCAGAGAGAACCATCGATCTTGGGCAGGTAACTGGTGAACCTTATCACCTGTGATGTGAGTCATGGGCACCCTTTTTTGTATGGTACAAAGTAAGGTGTGGACTCACACCGTATAGGTGATTTACACAATGTGAACCAATCATAGTGCTGTAGAAGAAGACAATTTCAGAAAAATTTAAGTAAGCTTTCATTTTAGGAAAATATAGTCATGGAGGAAAGACATTCATATAATTTCATGCAAATCATTGAGGACAACATTCTGGATTACATCACATCTATATATAGATTTCAGGGTGATTTATATCAACTCACTGATTCAGAAATCTAAAACAGCAGATGTTGTACCATAAACATACTTTTAAACTATTTAAAGACTATTACATAATCTAAAAAATGTGGAACAAAATCCTGTCACAATATGTTCATGTTTGTTTAGAACTTGTTTTGTGTCCCTCGGAAATCTTGTGAACAAAAAGTAACAACTTGATGAGGAATTATGCAGTGCACAATCCAGAAGAAAATGTGGATTGTGTATTTCTGGCATATATTCCATATTTCTTCTTTTAAATGTGTTACATACATTTATGTTGAATAGTATGTAAGCTTGACTTCAAATAAATGAACTTATCTTTTACTACGTTTGGATCTAGGACTCCTAATTTTGGATTCAAATGCTACTGATGATGAGGGTGGTACAGGGTTATTTTCGTGCAATGGTTTTACAGATTTTTATTTCACGTTTTTTCGTGCTAGAGGGTCGTTATATGTCATGTTCCGCGTGTCTTGATCAAAATGCAGCGTGCAAGCGATTTTCTAATTTTTCATTCCTCGTGATAAGACATTTTATTTCTCGCACGTCCATGTGCGGGACCCCCCTGTACCACCCTCGATGATAGGTTAATTCTTGGAGTGTGTCTATAGCATATAAAAATTTACCATACTTATGCAACATTAGTAAACTATATGGTAACCTTTTACCTATTTTGCAACTTGATTTATTCATAAAATGAACACTGAAACTGAATAAAACAAAATCACACCACATTAGCATTTTACTAAAAATACAGCAGATATTCTTAAATCATCAATTAAATAACCACAAGTAATTTTTAACCACTAAATCAACATATGTTCACTTTGCCCTCGAAACCCAACTGTTTTGGAATGCATAACAATATGTTATGTCTCTTTACATATTTGCCTTGATTTTGAATTATATTTCTTATTTGGATGAATTCTCAGAAAGAATGCTAAATGCCAAAAGTTGTGAAGCTAAAGAATATTTAAATGGGGCAAATCAAATGGACTTAATCAGAACAATAAAGGTTAGGTTAATTTGTCAGTTGAAACCTTATTTAACAAAATATCAAAGACAGATAATTTATGGAAAGCTGTGAGAGACACATTTAGGCCATAAATTCATGACATAATATGGCATCACATCCAAAGAAAGTGTTTAACCTTACCACTTTTGGTGTACCATATTTCTGGAAAAGTTCTCCAAGTTGTTCTCCTTCTTTCACCAATTTTTCAGCAGCTGTTTTCCTCTCATCATAATTCTTAAACTGTAATTTTCTGAAAATACATATCTTAATGTTGTTTAAAGTTTAAATACAAGACCAAAAAGTTCCTTGCTTCCAACTAAACTGACACTTACATTGTCAACTGTTAATTGCTTTAGCCATTGAAGAGACGAATTTCCTTCCTACATGCAAAGATACAGATTGTGTCTTATGTTAACATTGGTTAATGTAAAGTATCATTGAAATCCATCATTTAATAGTTTAGAAGATGTCTTACAAGATATAAGGACAGACAGACAGAGTATTTCCTATATACCCCCCAGATTACCAGACCTTTCAAATAATATCATATTATGCTGAAATGAATACAACTGCGTACAGCACATTTTAAACTGGAAATTTGTAGTAAGGGAAATCAAATGGTATGAAGTTGACGATCAAACTGATCAACTCATTTTAAGGTTAAAGTTGGAAAATAGAATAATACCTTCCCAACAAATACTCCATTTGAGTATAAACCTTAAGCAATGGGAAGCTAAATAAGGTCTAAATCTTGCACATTTTGTAGAAAATACCAAATTAGACTTACTTTGTAAATAAAGCTCTGAGATATTCCACAAGAACTCGTTTCTGACCTGCTTCCACCACTTCATTGTTAAATCTAGGTTTCAGATGTATGAAGTCATTACTATAATCTGCCCATGTGGCACAAATAATATCTACTGCATGGGAACTTTGTAACCTGCAACAATATCAAACAATATTATACTTAATGTAAGTTTCTCTAGTGACACGTGCTGTTATAATATTTGTCATATACCCTAGGTTACAAGCCTTGCATGCTCATTGTTGATGTTCCTGTTAATGAATATTCATGATGTAGTGGTTGTCTATTGCAGTGTAGGTCTCAGAAAAACAACCTAACACAGACAATAAAATTTTGGCCTAAAAACTACAATTAAGGATGTTTACTCTCAAGTTTAGCCTCTTTTGTCAGATTTTAAAAACTTCTTTGATTTTCTCCATTTAATAGCATTGATATTTTTTGCCCAGTGACCCCCACTTTTCTTTTCATAATTTCATTAAACATACTTAAAAATATCATTTGAAAATGTTCTATGAAGTTTTTGTTTTTTCTTCTCGGGTTTCAATGGAAAGAACCTATGAAGACAAAACCTAAGGGAAATCAAGTGGGACCTTTTTCTCCCAAAATTTTAAAATGCTTATAACTTGAAAAAAGGAGCACACTGTCCCATCAATTTTTTCTGCTTATTTTGGTCAAATGTGAAAGATCTTAAAATACAATCATAACTTTTTGAAATCCTTCTTATTCTTAATATCAGCAGCGAACACCATTAAGGGACAACATATGATTAAGGCACTTAGTATTATGATCATTATAAAAGGGTCCTTTCACAATAATATGCCAAAATATTTCCCATGGCAGAAAAACATGCCCCCCTCTGGGCTGGGAAAGATGTTGCTAACCTGGGATATATTTTGGCATATAACCTGGACAAACCCATTATTATTATTATACCAGTCTAATGACCTATGTTATCATTATTACATTTGTTCTTGCCACAATATGGCTAAAATATTTCTGACATGGCTTTGAACACCAATCAACCAATATTGTTTTGTTTGGCTGTTTATACAATAATATTGTGTTTTCAGTGTAATATGCCAAAATATGTCCCAAGCTAATGCACGACCCGGAGGGGAGTGCATTATGCCTTCTAATCTTGGGACATATTTTGGCATATTACATGGATTACACATTATTGTTATTATTACTCTGAATGTTCGCTTCATTGTCAATCAAAGTGAGAAACCACGCCCATTAATTATCACATTACTTTACAGGCATATTACATGGGATTTTACATGGATTAGCATTTAATATGCGAATGCATATTATATCAAGACTATTTATCCTTTGTAAAAATATGTAAAAATAGTAGAATTGGGAATAATGAAAGATTCTTACATGAAGATTAATAATTTACAATATTAGTTTTCTATTCCCTATTTTATGAAAAATACTAAATATTTCATAGAAACTTTTGGTGCATAAACTTGGAATATATCGCCTATTTCACATTATTTTATTATTTTATTATTTTACTTTTTTGACTGATATAAACTGTGATATAAAAGTCGTTTTTACACTTCAGCAACCTATTCTTAAAATCTCCTTTTATATGTAAATATCCGATGTGTTTTAAATGATGTTGGTCTTAACGGTTTATTTTATTATTAAATATATGTATGTTCCTGCCACGATATGGCTGAAATATTGCCAACGTGGCGTTAAGCAACAATTAATCAATCAATCAACCTATTTCACATCCTTATACATGTATAACTATCCCTGTTTAAGCAAGAGCTTATTGTTGCTAGAAATGCATTAGTTGATCAAATGTATGATGGAATTTTTTTTTGTGTTGCAAAGAGTTTTTTTCAACTGATTTTCTTTCCAATTTTAGTGGGAAATATTAAATTATTTTCCATTGAAACAAGTTGTGGCTTTGCTAATGCAACTGCATACCAAATATTACTGACTTCTTGTAACTTCATGGTTCTTGTTAAAAACTGACCTATCCAAAAATCCTGAATTTTAATATGGATATAGTAAAAATTTCAAATTGAATGAAATCTCCATTATTGGTGAGACAAAAACAGCTGATGTCTGACATTATTTCAATTGCCCCATGTGTTTCATCTTTATATATACCTAGGGAACCATCACACTGAATTAATTTTGTGACACCTAAAAACAAGACTTACTGTGAGCAAACTCACAAAAAAACCAACTCTTCCATGTATTATCTGCCCTTGGAATGAGCCAAGATGAATTTTCTTCCTGTGAGCTAATCTACACATTGTGTTTTATATTTATGTGAAGTTTCATTGAAATCCATTGAAAAGTTTAGGAGATGTGCTTACAAGTTATGTGGATGGATGGACAGACAGGGTGGTTGTTTGTGGGGGTATGAAATATAAATTGTAATCTTTAAGTTACACTCACATTACAATCCTCTATCACTTCATTTTAATGATATAATTACTAATTATTTTAAGCACTTACCAAGATTTAGTTAGGATTTCCTCTAAACATTTACTGTTCTTTAAATCTATAAACACTTCTTCTAATATTATAATAGTTCTGTAAGAAAATGAGTCAGTGAGTAAGAAAGACATGCTTCAAATTAAAAATAACAAAATAATTCTTTTGTTTAATTTTAATGTTAATTGGTTATTTGGAGAAAATATAACACTTTAAAATAATTTTTCAGCTTCATCACAGTGCCAGTTTATGCTGGAGGAAGATATAGTCTGAATAGAGACCTAACTTGGACAGATAACAACCTAATCTGTGAATTGTGATAAAGTATGACACAAAAGCAAAGGGCATACTAATGCAGATTCTGGTGTAAAGCTACCATGATTTTATCTGTACAGAGTTTAATTCAAATACATATACTAAGATGACTCAGCCACTGACATACAATTTACTTTTAAGCACTTACACATTAGTTTTATAGTAGACATACTACTTGTTGTATACTGTTCAACTCTAATACATGAATACAGTATGTGACTTATAAAATTAATTGAAAGTTTCATCAATGCCTTGTACTTTTATATCAATTTTGATGAGTTAAATAAAAATCTAAAGAATATTGGGAGTTTCAGTTACTTCAAAATCTTTGAATGCATCTGCTTTGTTTTTAACAGCCTTGATTTTTTTCAACTTCTTCATCAAGTTGTTGAAATCTTTCTTTTACCCGTTCTTATACAGGCTTTTAATATAAATTTATGAAATCTATCCTTTACAAGCTTACATACCCCATTTTTGCTATTTTCAAGAAAGTATCATTAAGCTGTTGAAATCTATCTTTTCGTATATTTTCCTCATCCTCTTCAAAATCCTCCTTAAGATAACGATTCCTTAACTGCTTCATGTATTCCCCGAATGATAAACAGTTGTTTATGTTTGCTATCTGTAAAACAATTAAAATCTTCAAAATTTTCATCAATTCTGGGAAATAGAGAATCTGACATTGTTCATAACTGATAATCATGCTTCTCACAATTAAGATAGTTAAACTTTCAGTTTCGAGCATTGGAGAGAAATTTGAAGGTCTAACTATCGAGATTGTAAAAATATGATTATCAATAATTTAACAAAGATTTTGTTTCTCTAATTCTTCAATGGACTACTTTTGCTGTTTTAAATTAAAATATTGTTAAAAAAACCCAGCTGAATAGTGACATCAGTCAAAGTCAACTTAATTGCATGTGGCATTGATAATAAATGCAAACAGATTAATTAAACACTTTTTAAAAAGCTGGTCAAATGGTGTGAAAAGGGCATAACAATTAGAGAAACAGTTATAAAAGTGGTTTGATTAGATATTTGGTATCTCTAATTGAAAATATAATCTAAATGTTTTGGGAAAACATTAAATATGTAATTCTTTTAATTTTGAAAATTACTGTACAATGCAAGAAGGGTAAAAAATGTACAAGATTTCACAAATAAAAAATTAACCCAATCTTTCTGAACTTGGCAGATATCAAAATTATGATGTAGTTAAGATTGACAATAGGTGAAGGTATGTTATACCAGACAGCCATCCAAAAGTGTAAATTACACACATCTACAGGTTGTCGAAAGGCCTTTAATAACGGACACATATCAATACCCTATGGCAAGCAAGCACCCCCTCCCCCCAAAAAAGTGATGAAATTCAAATGTAACAGCTATTTGCAAGATAAGTATGCAATATAAAACAAGTCAAGTTTCTGCATTTAAAAAATCCGGGGAATATATATATGTTGCAGATTATATCATGGTAAAATTCATGTTGAAGATTTCGACTATTGTCTCCCTTAAATATGTTTCTACTTGATTTTCATTCATTTTCTTTGTTAACATTTCTATTATAAGCTTGAATTCAGTCTACACTGCTTATATAACTATCTGGCTGATAATATTTAAGTTGTTTTTTATACCTCATAAAATATGTCTCAATATATATTTGTGTCATGTTTTATACAGTACATAATATTTTATGAGCATTTTTTATCACAATATGTAAATGTCTTCATTAAGATTTGTCATTTGATGTCAACATATGCAT